>PVJA010038718.1:0-19598 GCA_004027025.1 Myocastor coypus
TGCATGAGGCTTTGGGGGGACAACCAGACATAAACCATAACATTGTTTTTCTTTCGTGCATTCTAAGGGAAGTCTGTGTTCTAATCTAGGTTTGTCTTTGATTATCAATTTAAAATTGAATTACCAATTATCAATTAGGTTGAATCATATAAAATTTGTGATATGTGATTTTTTTTTTAATACCTTCTTTGGGCTTTTAAGTTCAGCTTATTCTTCTTTGTTTTCTTTGCTTTATTATTTTTTGGTACTGCAACTTGAATTTTGGACCTCATGCTTGCCAGGCAAGTGCTGCCTCACTGAGCTAAGCCTCTGGCCTCTCAACTTACCATTCTGATAAGCAAAAACTTACAATCACTTTTATGGAGATTTTTTTCCCCCTTTTTAGTACCAGGGATTGAACTCAAGACCTTGTGCTTGCAAGGCAGGGCTTATGCCACTAAGCTAAGTCTGCAGCCCTGCAATCACTTTTAAAGGAGCTTTTTGAATAATATTTATTCTGTTCACAAACTGAAATACTTATAATAATCAGTTTTTTAAAAGTTTTATTTTTCTTTATTTTTTTAAAAGAATTTTTTATTTTATTTATTTATTTTTTTGTTTCAGAACTTTTGTTGTTTATTCACTCATTTCCATGGCCAGCTCAGCCCACCCCAAGGGCAGGGCTGGCGCAGCATGTGGTGCCGGGGATTGAACCGTGGTCCCTGAAGCCGCCCAAGCTTTCCCAAGCAGGCGCTCTAGACCACTGAGCCATCCCACCGGGCCCCAAAAGTTTTATTTTTCTTAAACCTCATTTATTTATTTGTGTTATGGCTGGCTCACCCACCCTGGGGTGGAGTGGCACAGCATGTGGTGCCAGGGATCGGGCAGCGGTCCCAGCACTTGCCTGAACTTTCCTAGGCAGGCGCTTTAGACCTCTGAGCCATCTCACTGGCCCAATACTCAGTTTTTAAACTCTTTTCTTTCTTTCTTTTGCCTTTTTTTTTTTTTATTTTTTCAGGCAAGGGTCTATAGGGTGTTCAGGGTCTCACTACTAGATGGGACTCATAGTGATTCGCCTGTTTACAGCTTCCCAAGAGGTAAGATTACAAGCGTGTGCCACCACGCCCAGTCTCAATTGCTGTTTTAGTGCACCCCAGTGATCAAACCCCTGGCCCTTGTGCCTGCTTGCAGGCATTTTAATCTACTGAGGTATTTAGCTGGCCCACAGTTTTTAAACTCTTACACACAGATTCAGTTTAATTATAATCCTTGTTCAAAATACTCCCTCCTGATTGCTCTACACATGCCTCCCATCCACTCATAAATTAAGGTAGCATAATGCCCACAGACCACTATATAGGAGAGAAACTGGGACCTGGGCTTGAGGGGCTCTGTGATCTTTCGCCTGGCTCCACTCTGCCCCCAGTTTCTTTTTAGATGTACACAGATACCACCTTCCTGAACACTTATGTAATCCTTATGTACTATTAAATTTATAAATATGGTGAGCTAGAAGTTTTCTTGTATATTCTAATTTATTTTGTGGCACCAGGAATTGAACTCGTGACCTTCTCCTTGTGAGGCAAGTGCTGTGCAGCTGAGCTATATCGCAGGCATATATCCTAGTGTTTTTTTTTTTTTTTGCTTTTTAAAAAAAATTTTTATTTTATTTTTTTCTTGTTTCAGAACTTTTGTTTGTTTATTTGTTTTTATGGCTGGCTCAGCCTGCCTTGAGGGCAGGGCTGGCACAGCATGTGGTGCCGGGGATCGAACCGCGGTCCCTGCAGCCACCTGCAGGAGCTTTAGACCACTGAGTCATCCTGCCGGGCCCCTATCCTAGTGTTATATATATTATTATTTTTTTAATTTTTAATTTTTATTTTATTCATTTATTTTTTCTTGTTTCAGAACCTTTGTTTGTCTATTCACTCATTTTTATGGCCGGCTCAGCCTGCCCCGAGGGCAGGGCTGGCGTAGCATGTGGTACCGGGGATCGAACTGCAGTCCCTGAAGCCGCCCAAGCTTTCCCAAGCAGGCGCTCCAGACCACTGAGCCATCCCGCCAGCCCCCCTAGTGTTATATATAAAATTTAATAAGATTTTAATTCACAGCCGGGCGTGGTGGCTCACGCCTGTAATCCCAGCACTCGGGAGGCTGAGGCAGGAGGATCTGTGTGAGTTCGAGACCAGCCTGGGCTACAAAAGTGAGCTCAAGGCCAGTCTGAACTGTATAATGAGACCCTGTCTCAAAAAGACCAAAAAAAAAAGATTTCAATTCACAACCAAAGCCAGAATTTCCAAGACATTACAACAAAATTAAGTTAAATAAAATTAAATAAGTTTGTACAGATTGCTTCTTAATACAAAAATATAACTTTTTTGATTTTGGTCCCAAGGGTTGAACCCAGGACCTCATGCTTGCTAAGCACACACCATCCCACTGACCTGCACCCCCACTTCTAATTGCTGTCTTTTTAGTTTCGTAAATTGTGACTTGTACATTCCACTACATACAATCTCTCTCTCTCTCTCTCTTTTTTTTTTTTTTTTTTGTAGGACCCAGGTTCAAACTCGTGACCTTGCACTTGCCGGGCAGGCACTTGGGCCATGGAGCTATCTCCCTGGCCCCTGTAGTCTCTTTTTATTTGGAGATAGAGTCTGGCAATGTACAGTAGGTCAGGCTTGCCTCAAATTCGTGGTGGTCTTTCTGCCTCAGCCTCCTAACTTCAGGGATTACAGGTGTGTACACACCTGGTGACATGTAGTATGTTAAAACCTGTAGTGATCCACCTATTTACAGCCTCCCAAGATCTGGGATTACAGATGTGTGCCCCCACGCTCAGTCTCAGTTGCTGGCTCAATGTGCCCAGGGATTCAATCCCTGCCCCTGCGCCTTGTTGCAGGTGCTTTAATCCACTGATCTGTTTGGCCAACGAGGCGGTGTTCTTATCAAGAATACCTAGAGTGGGAGTGATTCAAACAAGCTTGTTAATTTCTCTGAGGCTGTCCAGGGGCCCTGTCTCCTTGTCTTATTCCTCTGCTCTTCTGGGTAGCTGGAGGATGCTGGCTCCCACTCCCTGTAGCCACTCCACACTGTCATCCTTGTCCACCTTGCCATGTGCTGAGCAGCGAAATAAAGCAGAAGATGGCAAGCTTACTCTTTAAAATTGTGACCCTGAGATTTCTGTTGCCAGTTCTGTGCCCGCCTGATTGGGCAGAACTTAGTTACGTGGCTGTTGATCACCTAGCTGCAGAGGGAGGTGACAAATGCCTTTCTCCCTGGACAGCCGCAGATTCAGGAGAGACTTGGAGTCCTGTCACGATAGGAGAGAAAGGGAGGATGGATGTGCGTTGTGACTAGTGCTCTGCTAGGTCCTGTACTTACCTACTTTCTGTGGTGGTCACTTAGCTGTTCACTTTCTGTGGTAGAAACACACTGACCAGGAAGGCTGCCACTTCTAGTGAACTCATTTTGCTTACGATTGGAGAGTTCAGTGGCTTTTGTGGGAGCTGGAGATATTTAGAGCCATTCTCTAAACTGCTGGGGTTGTTCATGGAGTTTTGCTTTCAAAGTTGGGCTTTATCATTCAAATGGGGGTTGCTCTGGTAGTCTTTAGTCTATTTAGGGTTGTGTGTTCAGTGGGGTTTTGCATTTTAGGAGCTCTTAGGAACCACTGCACATATATTTTTTTAATCATTTATTTGTTTATTGATAAGTGTGTTCAGGTGATAGGGCAGAAGAGAAACAGGCAGAAGGAAAAGGGAGAAGGGCTTTATTTTCTTTGAGGACATGGGAGAGAATGTGGGGAAGGATGAGGAATTGTTTTTCTCTTGATTAGACAAATGGAGGCTGAGGCTTTAATGGCCTTTTGCCAGGGGTGGAGTTTCGAGGGGATGTTTAGATATACCTGAGGGAGCTGACTGGGGTCTTCCCTGAAGCAGCAGGAAGGGTGAAAATATATTATGTCTTGGGCTAAGTTGGGGAAGAAGGGGGAGGCGATCTTCGGAAGATGAGCTTTGTTTTAAGGGCTTTAGCCATATTAGATGACCACCACAGTGATTTTAGCAATCATACTAGGGCCAGAACCTGTCATTTATTTATTTGGTACAGGGTTTCACTACCTGGCTGGGACTCATAGTGATCGATCCTCTTATCTCAGCTTCTAGAGCATTGGGATTACAGGTGTACACCACCATGCCCAGTTTCAGTGTCTGGCTGGGCACAGGGCCCACATGGCATGTGGTACTGAGGCTTGAACCTGGGTCCTTGCACTTACCAGGCAGGTACTTAGACCTCTGAGTGATCTCCCTAGCCCTGCATGTGTATTTCACCCCACCCTAAAGTCATTTGAATTTGAGAAGATCCTAAAATATTAAATAGAAACTATATTATGTAAGAAAGCCTTTGCAGTCCCACAGGCTTATATGTTTTCTAAGATACAACTGTTTAAATAGAAGCATTTAAAATTTTGGACATCTCACATGGGCTTTTTTTTTTTTTGCGGGACTGGGGTTCAAACTCATGACCTTGCACTTGCCAGGTAGGCACTTATGCCATGGAGCTATCTTCTCAGCCCTTGTATTACATTTTTAAATTTTATTTACTTAGGACTGGGAAGATAGCTCAGTAGAATAAGTGCTTGCCTGGCAAGTGCAAAGGCCTGAGTTAAATCCCTGGTTCTGGAAAAAAGAATTATTTATGTTATGGCTGGCTCAGCCTTCCCTGGAGGTGTGGCTGGTGCAGCATGTGGTGTCAGGGATAAAACTGTGGTCCTTGTGGTTGCCTAAGCTTGCCTAAACAGGCACTTTAGACCGCTGAACTATCTCTCTGGCCATGTATTGCAGTCATTCTGCAGAGCCCTAAGAACAAATAAATGACTCAGGAATGTAGTTTGTTATTTTAATTTTAATTAGTTCATGTTTGTAGTCAATGCATTTAGCTCATTCATCAGAGAAAAGGGATTCAGTTTTTTATTTATTTTTCATTTTAAAAAATCTTTTATTAGGTACAGTCTCCTACACAGCTCAGACTCATTGTGATCTTCCTGTCTCAGCCTCACCAGTGCTGGGATTACAGGTGTGCACCACGTTCAGTTTCACTGGTGAGAATGGTATGCCTTTTAACATGGTATGTGTGTAGTACTGGGGATTGAACCCAGGTCCTTGTGCTGGTGAGGCAGGTGCTTAGACTCGTGAGCTATTCCCCCAGCCCCAAAATTCAGTTTTTTAAAAAGGTTGCATTTGTGTATTTATATTTTTACTTATTTGCTAATGTTTTTTGTTTTTATTTATTTATTTATTTATTTATTTGTTTGTTTGTTTATTTATTTATTTATTTATTTGAGACAGGGTCTCACTATGCAGTTCAGGCTGGCCTTGAGCTCACTTTTGTAGCCCAGGCTGGTCTCGAACTCGCACTGATCCTCCTGCCTCAGCTTCCCGAGTGCTGGGATTACAGGCATATGCCACCACACCTGGCTGCTAATGTTTTTTATTTTTAATCTTTTTGTTGTTGTTTGTTTGTTCATTTGGTACAGGGTCTCACAACTTGGACTCGTAGAGATTGCCTTAGTTACTTTTCTCTCATTACATGTTGGACAAATACCCAATATGTAAGCTTAGGGAAGGAAAGGTTTATTTAGCTCACAGTTACTGAAGGTTTCAAGAAACTGCCTCCGCTCTATAGGGCCTGAAGGAGAGGCTGGGCCGCCGTGTCCAGGATGATCTGCTTTATACTTCTAAGAGAGGCCACCAGGCCTTCCAAGGTGAGGCAAATGCTGTCAATTTAACAGTTCCTCACCTCAATGGCCCCGCCTCTCAAGCCCCACCCTGGTCCTCTGGTCCGCTAGACAGCTCCATGACTTACCTAAGGCTTTTTGGGGACAACTAGATACAAACTGTAGGAGTCCCTTCCAGGTTCTCATCTTGGTCCAAGAAGTCAGTATTTTGGGGGACTGGTGAGATAGCTGAGGGTCACAAGTACCTGCCCAGCAAGTGCAAGGTCCTGAGTTTGATCCCTGGTTCTGGAAAAAAAAAAGAAGAAGAAGAAGTAGGTATTTGTAATTCCAAAGATACGTTACTGGAATTCCATCAAGTTAATTCCAATCTACGACTCCTAGTGCAACCCATGGCGAAAGTAAAGACATTAAAGCATATTTATAACTATTGGGCTGCAAAGGGGACCAAAGTCCAGCCATGAAGATGGCTTTCTGGAACAAAGAGAGTGACCCAGGGCCTCACCAGGTTTTATTCAGTGGAGGAGTGGCTTGAGGAGGATGACTGAGAATTGTGGGAGGTAGGTAAGTACTGTGAGCTGAGCTAGGTAGGGGCCTACATTTGCCTGCAGAGAGGATATGCAGATAAAGTAATCTACATAATGCTATAGAGCTAGTATCTACCACTTTGGGCAGTCTGGTGCTTCAGCTTTGACGTCCTTCAAGCCCCAAGAAGTCATAGACTCTGTCTCCAGGCTTGATCCCATCTGGCATTCTGAGCAATGGCTCTTTGACCTGGCTCATGTTAAAGAGCAGCAGATAGAGTCAGGGAGATAGCTCCCTGGCACAAATTCCTGACTGGCAGGTGCAAGGTCGTAAGTTCGAATCCCAGTCCGCAAAAATAAACAAACAAAAAAGAGCAGCAGGTGTAGGTTACCAGGGAAACATGCATGCCACTTTCAAAGACTATCACCAGCACCTCAGTTGTACCAGTATACCTTGCTTAAGGTCAATTGAAGGGATAAACAGAAGTCCTAGCCAGCTCTGTACATATCAATATAAGGAAATGGGGTCAGGCTCAGTCAAATAGAGACAGTCACTCTTCTTTCAAGGAGAGCTGCTCAGGTAGTCCTCCACAACAAACCATAACAGAGATCCTCTTGTTTCACCCTCCCCAGTGCTAGGATTACAGGAGTGTGCCACCACACCTGGTTTCAGGGCCAGCACTGAGAATCAAACCCAGGTCCTTACATTTGCCAGGCTGGCACTTAGACTGCTGAGCTATCTCCCCAGACTGCTAATGGATATATATATATATATATATATATATATATATATATATATAATTTTTTTTTTTTTTTTTTTTTTTTTTTTTTTTTTTTTTTTTTTTTTTTTTTTTTTTTTTTTTTTTTTTTTTTTTTTTTTTTTTTTTTTTTTTTTTTTTTTTTTTTTTTTTTTTTTTTTTTTTTTTTTTTTTTTTTTTTTTTTTTTTTTTTTTTTGTGGGACTGGGGCTCGAACTCCTTGGGCAGGCACTCATGCCATGGAGCTATCTCCCCAGCCCCTGCTAATGGATATTTATTGAACATCTAGTTGCAATAATAAATATGAACAGGTGATGGCAGGCTCAGTTCAATTCTTACTCTCCACTGTACTTACATGAGCTGTCAGATTTAGCAAGAAAGAGATACAAGGAACTTCTGCATTCCTTTTACGGGAGCAAATTCGCTTGTGCGCCACATACTCTGTCAGGGAGCTGCTGACTTCTGGAGGATTGTGGGAGGCCTGTGTCTGTTGGGCTAGAGGGAGGGCCGTGTCTAAGATATAGGAGAGGTGGTCAGCTGGTGTTCCTGTGTGCTAGGGGCTGGACAGACGAGGCTAGGGTCTGGCAGGGGAGGTCAGGACTCTCAGGGCAAGTACTGCCTGTGCTTTAAGGGGAAACCAGGAATCAGGCAGAAGAGGAGGAGGAAGAGGGGGCAAGGGCTTCCTCAGTGGAACAGCATGTGGGGAGCACATGGCTCAGAGGGCTGGATTGAGGATTGTCCCTAGAGGTGGCAGTGGGGAGGGTGAGCTGGGCTGCATGCAGTGTGGGATATTGTGATGCTGTACTGACTTACCAGGACAAGGCAAGTGGGCTGTCCTGTCAGTTTACGGAATCAGTTTGTAACACGCAGCAGAAAGCAGGAGAGATCTGGGATCTGTTAAAGGCTTGAAGCTCATGCATAGCATAGAACGACCATGCTGTGCTTCTACATTCTCTGGTTTAGGCTGTGTCAGCCTTTCCCACCAGCCTTGTCTTTATAAACAATGAGTGTGGTAACAAAAGGGACTTGGCAGGTGGCTGGGGTCAGAGGCAGCACTCCCTGTGAGTCTTGGGTTCCTGGTCTCATCAGTGATCTGTCTGTGTTTGGTAGGGATAGCATGGTTCTGCTTTAAGGATGACACATTTGCCAATCTGGAGGTGGCATTATTTGTGTCTTGTTAATGTTCAAAAGTGTACTCTGGTCTGATTTTCCTTTTTATCTGTGTTCACCTCATGTTTGTTCTGTTTATGTTGTTCATCTTCAGCATGTTAAACTGACTCATTTCTAGCACTGGAAGGTAAGTTATATTATGGACTTGTTCCTTTGTGTGTAGAGTTAAATATTCTTAAATAGTATAGCAAATACACTTAATGCCCAATTTTGAAAATGCACATGTGTGTTAATTAGGAATTTGAACTCTATCCTAAGTTTAAGTAAGCTAGAAAGCATTTTTTTTTTTTTTTTTTTTTGTCTTTTTGAGACAGGGTCTCACTATGCAGTTCAGGCTGGCCTTGAGCTCACTTTTGTAGCCCAGGCTGGTCTCAAACTCACACTGATCCTCCTGCCTCAGCCTCCCAAGTGCTGGGATTACAGGCGTGTGCCACCACGCCTGGCTTAGAAAGCATTTTTTAAAAAGCATACTAAAGTTAAGCCTGGTGCTACCCACCTGTAATCTCAGCACTGAAGTGGCTGGGGCAGGAGGATAACCGAGAGATCAAGGCCAGACTGGATTACACAGTGAGATCCTGTCTCAAAAAGCAAAAACAAAAGCAAAAGGGTAAATGATCATATTTGTGCTTTAGTGAATGGGGAAAACCTGGAATAGCTGAGGTCTGTGTGGGAAAAGGGGTGACCCTGAAGAGATGGGCATGCAGCAGAGTGGCCAGTGGCTAGTGGTCACTGTTGCAGGCTCGGGACACCACGGAAGGACATGTAGAGGTAGTTGGAAGGAAAGCAGCTTTCCTCCTGTAGAGGTCAGCTTTGCTGGAGGAGCACAACCTGGGAGCTGGCTTCTCAGCATATCTCACAGGCTCTTTAGGTTGCTGCTGTTTCCACATGCACTCTGCTCTGGGCTCTGCTCTGAATGTGTTGCTCATGATAGAGGGGAATGAAACTCCCAACCTAGAAGATACTTGGATGAGTTCGTGTTCTCTAAAACCGAAGAATGAATTTTAGGAACAAACGGAGGTAATGAGCAGAACATATTTATTGAGGGAAAGAAAGCTCCTGTCCGAGAGAGGGACAGGAGGGGGGTCCCAAGCAGATTGTCCCCGGGAAGCTGTCTTTTCCAGGGATTTTTATAGAGGTGAGGTAAGTCTTAAGGTTGTAGAGAAGACATGAGAACTTACTTAGGTGGGCATGAGGTGGAACAAACTATGGTCAACCAATGAAATTACAAGCACCATTGCTCAGGTAAAATTGATTAAATCCAGGCCCAACTGAGGAAGTGAGTCTCTTAGCAAGTGTACATGAATATAGGACAGGGTCTCTCTCTCTCTCTCCTTTTTTTTTTCTTTTCTGCGGGACTGGGGTTTGAACTCTGAACTCACAACCTTGCACTTGCCAGGCAGGCACTTGTGCCATGGAGCTATCTCCTCGGTCCCTCTCTCTCTCTTTCTTTTTATGAGCAGAATATATTTATTAGAGGGAAAGAAAGCTCCTATCTGAGAGAGGGACAGGAGGGTTACCCTGAGTGGGTGGGCTCCTGGGAAGCTGTCTCTTCCAGGGACTTTTTTTTTTTTTTTTTTGGTGGGACTGGGGTTCAAACTCATGACCTTGCACTTCCCAGGCAGGCACTTGTGCCATGGAGCTATCTCCCAGCCCCACTTCCAGGGACTTTTAAAGAACAAAACCATGTGGTAAGGCAGGTCTAAGGTGGTAAAGAACATGGAAACTTGCTGAGGTGGGCATGAGGTGAGATAAAACTATGACCAATCAATGAGATTACGAGTACCTTTGCTCAGGTAGCATTGATTAAAATTGGGATCAAATAGGAAAGCAAGTCACGTAGCAAGTCGGCAAGAATATCTAACAAGGTCTCTTCCTGTTGGGCTTGGGCTAGTGACTCTTTCAGGCTCTTTCAAAGTGATTGATACTTATTTAGCATATCAATCCCTGATGCCCATCCTTAGGAAAGTATGTGGCTGCTTTTGTTTACTCTTGTCTTGAGATCTGGCCTATGGCAGAGGAGTGTCTGTCCATAGTTGTAGTGACCTTGTCTTCTATCTTGTCTCCTTGAGGGCCTGGCCCTGTCTAACTGCCTATAATATTTCTAATTCAGCTGCCTACAACATTCCTCCCTCTGAAGAAGTAACCCAGACTGCTGTGAGGGCATCATGGGTGATGACCACCTTGGCTTCTTCAGGCTGAATGGGGTTGTAGTTGTGAACTGGCAGTCAGAGATACTCTCCAGAGGTTCTATCCAAAGGCTCTCGGTAGACACCAGGCATTTTTATCTTGGGTAGATAGAATTGCTTTAAATCTGGGGAAGACAAAGCCAAAGAAACTATTAAACATACATGGGTCAAATAACAGCAGGATAATTATGAATAGTCAAAAATTTCACCAAGTAAACAGTAATGACTTTAACAGAGATGACAAAGATGGGGTTTGGGTATTGTAGGTAGCTGAATTAGATAGAAATATAGGCAGACAGGGCCAGGTCCTCAAGGATGACATAGAAAGACCTTTTGTCTTGAAGTCTGGCCGACTGAGGGAATGTCTGTCTTTTCCAAAGTTGTAAAGTTGCCTTGTCTTCCATATTGTCTCCTTGAGGGGCTAGCTCTGTCTAACTGCCTATATTTCTATTTAATTCAGCTGTCTACAACACTCATATGGGGGTGATGTATGGGGGTGGTGCATGTATGTGTGTACCCAGTGAGTGACATACCATTCTTGCAGAGCTGGTGACACCTGCACAGCGGAGAACTTGCTTTGTTCTCTGCATCTGAGTGATTCCTTGTGCAGTGGGATGTGGCAGACGAGTGGTGTCGAACTTCCTAGGCCTGGCCATTGGGAGCCTCATTGCTCCAGAGTGTGGCTTCCCTGTGGCTGGATCTGTATCTTGGAGGTCTGGGCCCCCAGGATAGTGCTGGCTGATCCCCTGCTCAAGCCCTGACTCACCAGCCAGTGGAGGGACCCCTTCCTGCCATGTGGAGCCACATGCAACTGTTCTGGCCAAGTCCTGCCAAGCTGAGTGAGATTTGCAGGCAAAATAAGTGCTGAGTTGTAAGCCATTGCTGTTGGGCTCATTTGTTATGCTGTAGTGGGTCCCTAGACTGCCTGGGCGCCTCTGATGCCCTTCCTGTGGTACATGTTGGGCAGTGGATCTCCAGAGCCTGGGGACATCTTTGTTTTTTTTCTTTGCAGAACTGGGGATTGAACCTGGGGACATCTAAAGAACACAAATAGCAGTTGTGATTTGGTGCTGGACATGGTGGTGCATACATGTAAAACTGCCCTGTTGCCCACATTGGGAGGCTGAGGCAAGAAGATTGCTGTTGTGATTTGTGTCTAGCTTCCTGCCCCATATACACCTCAGAGAGCAAGAGAGCAAGAGTGCCAAAGCCTGGGGTTGAATCCCTACCTCTGAAAAAAAAAAAAAAAAAAAAAATTCCCAGAAATTAGCAACATCAGTTGTCTGACTCTGGGCAGCTAAAAAGGGTTGTTGAGATCTCTATTCTCCCAGCTGCTACAGAGCTCTTCTGCTTGTCACCTGCTGTTTGGAAGGTCCACTCATGCTGGCCAAACTCTTGGACACAAGTTCTTAGCTGAATGGTGCATGTCCTTCTGTGTGCTGTCCTAAGTTGCCACATTGATCCTGGGCTTCAGTTATTGAACAGATTAGGGCCAAGCATGGCTTCCTCAGCTTTGATCTTTGGGAGCAAGCCTTTTGCTTAACTTCCTCTTTTTTCTTCCACCCCTTTATCTTCATCTCCTAGTGTGATTTAAGTGCTTTGTTTGCTTTTGTCCCCTGTAAGGCCATCCCAGGACCAAATGTCAGCCTTGCTGGTTTTACTTTGATCCAGGCACCTGGTGCTGCTTCAAGGAGTTTGCACCGTCTGGGGCTCAGTGCTAGAGAAAGGAAGGGCACTTAGGTGAGGAGACAGCTGGTCGGGCTGGGAAACATGATCAGGGCTGTGTGTGCAGATTGTCCTTCGCTCTTCCTGTCCCTCTGCTCCTTTGTCTCCTGAATCTCTCCCCTCAGAGTGTGAGATGCTTGGCTCCCTTCTGTGTGCTGTAGGGGCTGCCACAGCAGGCTGATGACTCAGTATTTGGGCAGCTGACTTCTGACTTGCCTGGTGACTGGGCCAGAGGTGGCTGGCAGCTGGGGTGCACGCAGGAGACTGTGCTGTCTCTCACCAATCTCATCTGCACAGCCTGCCCTGGTCACTGGTTAGTGCATCTTTTCATCCTCCTCCTCTGGGCACTTCCTGCAATCCCGGAACTGCACAGAATTGACCAAGGTTAGCATCAGCTCCATCCTGCACGATGCTGTCAGCTTTTGTGATGAGGAGTTCCCTCAGTGCCAGGCAGGTGGAGGCCCCATGTCCTGGCTGTGGGATGAGTAGGTGATGAGTGGAGGGAGGAAAATCTGGGGTTTGTCTTTCCCCAGATATTCTAGGTCAGTTAATGCGTTTGTAATTATTATTAATTATTTTATTTTACAATGGAGTCTCCCTGTTGCTCACATTGGGTTTGAACTTATGATTGTTCCGCCTCAGAGTGCTGAGATGACGGGTGTGTGCCACCACAATTGGCTTATTATTATTTTTTTTTTGTCTAGCCTTTATTTTTTAATTTTTATTTATTTTTTTCTTGTTTCAGAAATGTTGTTTGTTTATTTACTTATCTTTTTTTATGGCTGGCTCAGCCTGCCCTGAGGGCAGGGCTGGCGCAGCATGTGGTGCCAGGGATCGAACCACGGTCGCTGCATCCGCCCAAGCTTTCCTAAGCAGGCGCTTTAGACCACTGAGCCATCCTGCTGGGCCCCTGTCTAGCCTTTAAAAACTGGTTTTCAGTCTGTGGTGCGTGTTATCATTATATATATCTAAAATGTATCATTAAAATAAAAACAAAAGAATCAAATTCAAAATTATGCGTTTCTGATTATGAAAGTTGAGGGAGCCAGTTTTGGCAGTACATCTTATAATCTCAGTGCTTGGAGGGCAGAGACAGGAGAATTGCCAAGTTCGAGGTCAGTCTGGGCCACATAATGAGACCTTGTCTCAAGAAAAAGAAAGTTGAAGAAGTATGAAGACAGCTCTGGAGAGTCAGGGGAATCATTCATGCCACTGTAGAGACTATCATGCTTACAGCTGCTTCTTCTTTTTCTTTTCTTTTCTTTTTTTTTTTTTTTGTGAGACCGGCGTTCAAACTTATGACCTTGCACTTGCCAGGCAGGCACTTGTGCCATGGAGCTATCTCCCTGACCCTTTTTTTTTTTTTTTAATTAAATTAAATTAAATTTAATTTAATTTTTTTGCCTTTTTGAAACAGGGTTTCACTATGCAGTTCAGGCTGGCCTTAAGCTCACTTTTGTAGCCGAGGCTGGTCTTGAACTCGTACTGATCTTCCTGCTTCAGCCTCCTAAGTGCTAGGATTATAGGCGTGAGCCACTACGCCCAGCTCCTTTTTTATTATTTATTTATTTATTTATTTATTTATTTATTTATTTATTTATTTATTTATTGTCTTTTTGAGACAGGGTCTCGCTATGCAGTTGAGGCTGGCCTTGAGCTCACTTTGGTAGCCCAGGCTGGTCTCGAACTCACACCGATCCTCCTGCCTCAGCCTCCTGAGTGCTGGGATTACAGGCGTGCACCACCATGCCCGGCCTCTTTTTTATTTTTTTTAAACTTATTTATGTTATGGCTGGCTCAGCCTGCCTTGGGGTGGGGCTGGTGTAGCATGTGGTACCAGGGATTGAACCACAGTTCCTGCAGTTGCCTAAGCTTGCCTAAGCAGGATCTTTAGACCATTGAGCTATCTTGCTGGCCCCTACAGCTGCTTTTTAAAAATTTATTATTATTATATTTAAAAATACTTTTATTGGTATACTTTTTTTTTTTTTTTCTTGTTTCAGAACCTTTGTTTATTCACTCATTTTCGTGGCTGGCTCAGCCCACCCCGAGGGCAGGGCTGGCGCAGCATGTGGTGCCGGGGATCGAACCTTGGTCCCTGAAGCCACCCAAGCAGTTGCTTTAGACCACTGAGCCATCCCGCCGGTCCCATGTGGGTATACTTTTGACACATAATTATCACATGTATCAGGGAATTTGTACTTACACATGATGTATTTTGATACTTTTTTCCTCATTCCCCTTTCCTCCCTTTAACCTTCCTTTTCTTCTCCCTTTAGAAAACTTTTTTTCTGTTGTTTTCCTTTTATTTTTTAAAATTATTTTCCTTCTGAGTCCTTCCCTTTCTTTCCTCGTCTTCCGTCCTCACTCCCTTGTTCCCCTTCCTGTTTGAATGTTTTCTTCCTATTTCTCAGCATCAGTGCTCCACTTCAGCTCTCATTAACCTTATTTTGGTTTCCCATGGCAGAAAAACAGTTTGATATTTACACATGTGTGCCCATGTGTGCCCATTTACGAGTATGGTCTCAAGGTGCATCCATTTACCTAGAAATATCTCAGGCTTATCCTTCTCTGTGGCAGAGTAGTACTCCATTGCATATAAAAATAACATTTTATTTTTAAATCCACTCATCCATTGATGTATTGCTGGGCTGTTTCCAAGATTTAGCTATTACAATTGTGGTGCCATAAAAGTGTGTGTATGGTAGCTGGGGAGATAGCTCAGTAGAATAAGCGCCTGGCAAGTGCAGGGTCCTGAGTTCAATCCTCGGTACTGACCAAAAAAACCCAAAAACAAAACAAAAAAAAAACAACCCAAAGTGGGTGTGTGTATATCGCTGTGGTATGAAACTTTTAACTCTTTCATAGATGCTTAGAAAGGGAATAGCTGGGTCAAATGTACCCTCTACTGCGTTTTCTGAGCAGTCCTCACACCAATTTCCATATTGATTGTACCAATTTACATTTTCACCAACAGTGAACAAGTTACTAGGCTTTTTGAGACAGAGTCCTACTATATAGCCCAAGCTGGCTTTGAACTCTTGGCAGTCCTGCCTCAGCTTCCTGAGTGCTGGAATTTTACAGGTGTGGCACCACACCTGGCTTCACTATTGTTTGTTTGTTTATTTATTTATTTATTTTTGTCTTTTTGAGACAGGGTCTCACTATGCAGTTCTGGCTGGCCTTGAGCTCCTTTTTGTAGCCCAGGCTGGTCTTGAACTCTCACCGATCCTCCTGCCTCAGCCTACTGCGTGCTGGGATTACAGGGGTGCACCACCATGTCAGGGTTCACTATTGTTTATGAAGGCAGGTATACAAATAAGTAATAGAGTTCTCACTCATGGAACCCTTTGTTCTATCTCAAGCTCTCTACAGGGGGCACGTCTGTCTCTGTCTGTCTGTCTGTCTGTCTGTCTTGTCTTTTTGAGACAGTGTCTCAGTGTGCAGGTTAGGCTGGCCTTAGCTTACTTTGTAGTTCAGGCTGTCCTTGATCTTTAAACTTTATTGATGGCCAGCTCAGCCTGCCCTGGGTGTGGGACTGGCATAGCATGTGGTGCTGGGATCGAAATACTTTCTCTGCAGTAGCCTAAGCTTGCCTAAGCAGGCACTTTAGACTGCTGAGCTATCTTTTTTTTGTTAAGATTTTTTAATTTATTTCTCTTAAACCTCATGTATTTGTTTCTGTTGTGGCTGGCTCAGCCGGCCCTGGGGTGGGGGTGCACAGCATGTGGTGTCAGGGATTGAGGAGTGGTCCCAGCGCTGGCCTTAAGTTTCCTCCGCAGGTGCTTTAGACCACTGAGCCATCTCACTGGCCCGACTGCTGAGCTATCTTACTGGCCCTGGCCTTCACCTTGCAACAGTTCTCCTGCTTTAGCCTCCCAAGTGCTGGGATTAAAGGAGTGTGCCACCATTTCCAGTGTCACACACTTTCTATAGGTTAGCATTTCCACCTATAAACCTACACCATGATGGGCATTAATGTTGTCATGGTTCACAAGTTCTAGTGAGGAGCTGAGAGTGCAGACTTCTCCAGAAGCAGGCATCTGTGACTTTAGAGTTTGAGGCGGGTCCTTCTACTGCTGGCTCCCTTTTTTGGGGGGTACCTTTTGAGCAGTCATAGGGTCCTATCTCCCAGTGTAAAAGGCTTTTGCACTGAAGGCCTGTGTTTAGTCTGCTCTTTCTCTGTCCCCCTGTGGTGACACCGTGAACTGTCTGGTACTTTTTTTTTTTTTCTGTCTGGTACTATTACTGGCGCTAGCATTTCCATATGGTGGGAGCTTTGGGGCTGCCAGCTGGCCATTGGACCTTCCTGATTCCTAAAGTCAGAGCTGTGGCAAGAATCCTTGGGTCTGAGTTGCCTCCAGGAGATCTGCTTTGGTTCTGCTCTGCCTGTAGTTTGCAAGCCATTTGTAGGTTTTGTTATAGCCTGACACAACTAACTCCATTTTAGGTCACCTCTGCTATGTTATTGTCCTGTATGCGCCAAAACTAAGTTAAGTTTTGGTTGCCATGGTCATTGTTTCCATGAGGTTCTGGTTCTCCATTGTGATGTCAATCATATGAGCATAAGTTCCAGTTTCCATGGTCACTGTGTCCATAGTTTCTCTCTCCCCATTGTGATGCCAATCACACGTTGACTCCCTTGTGTTTAGTACAGCCCAACAGCCTGTGTCCTCCAATCAAGTTACAAGTTACCACACCCCCTTGTTAATTCCACTAATTGAGGAAAAGGTCAATTCTATAATGATTGCTGTTGGCTTCTGTAGTACCACTTGCTTCAGCATAACGTGTATCCTCCAATTAGATTATAGATCCTCATGCCCCTTGTTCTATAAACCCACCAATCAAAAAGATTTTTTACCCTATTAATGACCACAATTGGCTTCTGTATCGCCGCTTGCTTCTATATAATCCCTACACACCATCCCCTTGGCACTCCTCTCTGTGCACTTGTACTGAGACCACTGCTGGGTACCAGCTAAAATAAAGCGCTCTTTTTCTTTTTGGCCGTCTGCCTCTGTTGTCGCATTCTTAGAGTACAACAGGTTTATAGGAACAAATGGAAGGCCTCCCGTATGTGAAGCATGCTGTCTACCTAGGGCTGCAATCCTAGTCTGTTACATATGAGGTTGTCTTGGTCATTTTCTCATCATGGAGACCCAATACCTGACAGCCAGAACTTGAAGGTGAAAAGATTTATTTGGATTCATGTTTGTGGAGGGTTCAGTCTGTGCGTGGCAGGGTTTCATGGTGGAAGGACCTGGCTAGAAGAGAGTGAGTACCCAGGAATCAGGGAGAAGGAGCTGGAGAAGCTTACGACACTCTCAGGCCATAGCCCCATCACCAGCCTCCACCTTACATGACATTAACCCTAATCCTTATCATCCAGTCACCTTCTCCCACTAGGGCAACAAGGCTCTGCAGGGTGGCTGTACGCTTAACAGAGATCATGGGAATTGTGGCTTTGTCCTCCCTTCTTGGTCCCTGTCACAGAAGACTCCTGGTGGTTCCCTCTAGCAGCTGAGACTGCTGTTACTTTTCATTGAGAGAGTTTTATTAAGTGACTCAGAAGCACTGTTGTTAATTATAAGTAAGAATACTTGGGGCAAAACAACAGATATTAGTAAAAGGCAATATCCAGTAATTTGTTGTGTCTAACTGTTGTTTTTTTTTTAATTTTATTTATTTATGTATTTATTTATTTCGTGTTTCAGAACTTTTTGTTTGCTTGTTTATTTATTTATTTCCATGGCTAGCTCAGCCTGCCCTGAGGGCAGGGCTGGCACAGCATGTGGTGCCAGGGATCGAACCGCGGTCCTTCCGGCACCGGAGCTTTCCTAAGCAGGCGCTTTAGACCACTGAGTCATCCTGCTGGGCCCTGTGTGTCTGACTACATTATTATTGGTGATGAAATAAAGTGGTCATTTTGCCATTTAAAAGCTGTCAACTCTGGGTTGGTGAGTGTTGTACCTTGCACCACCATCTTGCTCTGTATGCACCATTATTTGCTACCCCAAAACTACCCTGCTCTGTAAAATTCTAAAACACCACAATGTACTATTCTCATGAGCTGCCTAACTACAGAGGAGCCCTGTAGCCCATATCAGATTCTCCAGATGTACATTCCCTTTGCTTCTCCCTTGCCCCAAAGTTCTGTAGCCCATGTTAAAGTTTCCCAGAGTTGTACTCCCACTACCCCACCCCTTTTGCGGTTTGTGAGCTTAAATGCCCCCTGCCCCCTTACCTCGGCTCGCACATCTCGTTCATCTGGCCAGGGTGTACGCTGCTGGGTACCAGCTAAAATAATGTGCTCTTTCTTTTTGGATGTTTGCCTCGTTGTTCTCTTTTTGAGTTACAACAGTGAGATAGCTCAGCGAACTAGGCACCTGCTTAGGCAAACACAGGGACTGAGGTTCCATCCCTGGTACCACAGGCTGCACCGCCCTGCCCTGGGCACACTAAGTTGGCCACTGAGTCCAGGCGTTGTGGCTCATGCTTGTAATCTCAGCACTGGGGAGACTGAAAGCAAGAGGGTCAGTACAAGTCCAAGCTGCATAGTGAGACCGTTTACCAAATACATAAAAAAAAAAAAAAAAAAAGTCAACTTTTGTCTTCTTCCTCCCTTCTCTCAGCTTGTCAAGTGGTCTGACTTCTGCCTGCCATTGGCTTGCCGGCCAGGGGACCCTTACCAGCTCATCGCAGAAGCAAGTGTGGAGGACTTTAGCAGGCTGGGGGTGGCGTTCTTGGAGGACAGGCTCCAGATGGAGAATGGGCTGGTGCCCCAGAAGATCGTTTGTGAGTAGCTTCAGCGAGGGCTCCTACACTTTGCTTATTTCTTGCATTTATTCTTAGGTATTTTACGTTACTTACTGCTACTATAAATGTGTACCACGTTATCCTGTAACTACTTATTTTCTGTGTATATAAAGATTATTGATTTTTTATTTTATTAGGGCATGTTTGCAGTTCATGCAGTTTACAATCATCTTGGAGAGAGAGCATACATAGAGACCATGGCTTCATCTGTTTCTATTTTAAAATCCCCTACCCGCTCCCTCCCCCTCCTCCGATTCCCTCATCCCACTTTTCCTTCTCATTGCTGTTACTGGCCTTAGCTCACACTATGTAGGATAATGTTACACCGACTGAGGCTGCTGGGTTCCTGTGCCAGGCACCTCTTTATCCTGCTTCCTTCCCCTTCCCTCCTCCTCATTCCTCACACTCTTTCCCTTGGTCCTCTTTCCTAGTGCAAGAGATCTATCGTTGGCTCCTTTCTATCCAACCTTCATTATTCTCAAAACTAATGATTTATACTCATTAGTTTTATGTCCTACTCTCTTACTCAATTCCTTTATTGCTTAGGCTAGAGAATCACTGATTTGCCAAGATTTCCTATGTAAACTGTCATATCACCTGCAGATCAAGACAATTTTACTTCCTTTTTAAGGATGCCTTTAATTGATTTCATTTGTCTATTAGGATTAGCCAATGTTTTAGTAAAATGTTTTTTTTTTTTTTTTTTT
>PVJA010038719.1:0-19596 GCA_004027025.1 Myocastor coypus
GTTGCACTCTTCTTCTCTGAGGCCCATCTGTCAATTTTCAGGTCTCTACTTTGTGCTTTTGGGAGGCAGAAACTGGAAGGTGAGTACTCAGTTCTGAGTCTTTCCAGGATCAAGGCACTGGTGGTGTAGGCCTTGGTTTTGCTCTCTGATTTCTCCAGGCTCTAGCATCATTGTTCCTTTTGTGAGGCTCTTCGGGAAGTATTGGGCAGGAGATTCTTATATCCTCTCACACAAGGAGTATCTTTGAAATCCACAAAGTCCTCTCAATTTAATAATTAGTATAACTATTTCTTCTTCTGTGAAACTTATTTGTTATCAAATCCAAACTAGACCTGACATGTAACTATAATGTTACACTTTCCTGCTATATTGAGTTCTATCATATCTTCCTGAGAATACGTGTATCTGTACCTGCAAGGAACATTGTTCTATAGCATTTTTCTATAACATCATCTGGATTTAGGGTCAGGGCTTGTTAGCTTTGCAGGATAAGAAATAATTCCTTCATTCCGTAATTGTTGGGGAAGCATTGCTAAGTGTAGAATTTCATTACTTTTAAAATACTACCTGGTCTTCCCCAGGCATGGTGGCACACGCCTGTAATCCCAGCACTCGGGAGGCTGAGGCAGGAGGATTGGTGTGAGTTTGAGACCAGCCTGGGCTACAAAACTGAGCTCAAGGCCAGCCTGAACTGCATAACAAGACCCTGTCTCAAAAAAAAAAGACAAAAATAAAATAAAATATTACCTGGTCCAGTGAGATAGCTCAGCGGTCTAAAGTGCCTGCTTATGCAAATTGAAAGGAGCACTGTACCATTTGACAGTGGGACAAATATGGATCAGGAAAAATGGCAGTGTATGTGTGGGAAGCAAAAAGCAAGCAGAAATTGGATGGGGGAGCTAGCTATTCCACACTGATTTCAGAAGACAGCATCTAAGGCAAGATGATCAAAGAAAGAGGGCAGAAATCAGAAGCCCAAAGCCCAGGAACTGCCATCCAGTTGCTTCACTACACAGCACATCCAGGATATGTCAGGTAACTTTGAAGTGCACTTAATAGGGAGCCTTTTAAAACTGTACCTCGGCAAATACTCCCAGGCTGCTGGTTGGTTCCATCCAGATTGAAAAGCAGCCAACTCAGTCCAACCTGCAAGTGCTATAAGCTTTACAGAAAGTTTCAGGAAACTGCAATGCTCCACATTCTGTCACTGGCCCTCTCCTTGTTTATTCCTCTATGGTTTGTCCAGATACAGATCCCCTTTTAACTCCCTGTCTACTCATGGGCTGAGCTTTGAATCAGAACCTAAGGGTATGCCACTCGGACCTCTGAAAAATTTCAGACTGTGCTTTTGGTTTCTTGTCTTGGGTCACAGATTCATATTATAGTACTTCTCTAGTTAATCTGAGGTACTCTTCTATCAGGATGGAAATTGAACTCCATGAGCTCAAGAGTAGCCTGAAAACTTAAATTTTCCAGTGTTTTTTGCCTCCTAGGTAAAAACTTGCAAAAGTGAAAGGATGGTTTCCTTAAATGATTTATTTCCCTAAGAATTCGCCACATCTCAGTGCCAGGAAAGTCAATACTGAACTAAGGACTCTTGGGAAAAAATATAGAATGAAGAAAAATAAAAGGCAACAGGCAGGGTATCTAATCTTGAAGGAAGTCAGCCTATAAAACACAGGGTACTCCATGGTTCCAATACTCTAGCTCTTCTATGAAAAGTCCAATAGTTTGACTGGAATGTTCACTTCTATCCATGAAAGTAAACTCTGCCTTGTGAAACAAAGGTTAAGAACATTTCTCACTTAATCCCTTAATATTTCCTATCTCAGGTCCATAACAAAGTGAATTTAGAAGGAGCCTTTCCAAAGCCCATGAGCTGAAGAGCAGCCAATAAATGCAATAGGATCATAACCAACAGCAGTAGCCTTTCTAAGGCATGTCACCTAGGAGTCTGACTCCAAAACGGACTTCGGGTTTGTTCTTGGTTAACTACAACATTCACACAGAAGCACAGTCTCCTTTCCCTTTCCCATGGCCCCTTGGTCCTCGAACTTAATTCTTGCCATGATTCTGGCTATGACTACATCAGATGAGAGTGAAATCCAACTCAAGAGTTCATTGTTGACCTTATGGGGAAATTGGATTCTGTTCTGGTCCAATTCAGTTTGCAACCAGAATCATGGGAAACATTAAGTTTGTGAACTGAGGTATCACTGCATTTGATGAAATGAGTGGGGACTGTCTGAGTCCAGCAGCTCCAAATCTTCAGTTACTTGAAACTACCAGGGGTAGCTGAGTGCTATGTGCAACCAAAGGTTTAATTTCTTACTAATTTCACTTTTCTATCCACTCCTTGATTATATGTGCTTTTAAAATGTGTCTCATATTTTTCTGCTTTATTGAAACAGTAAAGTATCCTCACATCTTCTTTTGCCTTCTCATTTTCCCCTTCCATTGCACTGTAGGATTTTACACCCTGATGCAGGGAAAGGAAAAGTGGAAAGAGAGAACTGTACAACACTGATGAACACAAAAAGGGCTAAGTTGGTACGATCTCTACTGATAATCAATGCCATATCTCTATTCCTCAGTCATCCAGCCATTCTTACAGAGACAAAGTTTATCAAAACTGAAATGTTCATTTTAGTTCATGGCATCCCAGCACCTCAACTGTACTCATAGGGAAAATGAGGCTTAGATAAGTGGGATTGGCTCAATGTTGGTTAGAGGCTAAAGTCAAAAATAAACTTTTATTTCCACATTGGTTCACCTCTGTAATAGTCTTTTTCAGTTGTCTTTAGCTGGTAATTCAGGCAATAGCCAACAGGTGGTAGTAGACTGGTTTGAAAGCAGGATCTTTTCAGCCCTACCTCCAAATTTCACAATCAGTCCATCATTTGTTAGGGAAAACAAAACTAAAGTCTGAGTTTTGATCCTAGGTATACATAGGACTAAGAAGACTGCTGTAAGTATCATGAAAATTATGAATTCATTTCCAGCATTTACATGCCGGACACACATAGTAAAGGGCCCCAAACAAAACAAAACAAAACAAAAATATAAAATGAAAATAACACTCTAATTTGGAGGGGCTTTTGTCTGGTACATTAGTAGAGCCATTTAAATGCACACTGAGGGGCCCGGCAGGATGGCTCAGTGGTCTAAAGCACCTGCTTGGGAGCTTGGGTGGCTTCAGGAACCACGGTTCGATCTCTGGTACCATATACTGCACCAGCCCTGCCCTCGGGGCGGGCTGAGCCAGCCATAAAAAATGAGTGAATAAGCAAACAAAGGTTCTGAAACGAGAAAAAAATAAATAAAATTTTTTTTAAAAGTTATTAAAAAAATAAATAAATCCAAACTGACTAAATTTAAAACTACAGATGAAATCATTCTCTGGGGGAAAGAGAACTAATCTATAACTTCTGTGTTCTGAGGCAGCTCTGTCATGTGAAACTAAACAGTGGAGTTTGACTGAGTCACTGGTGGGTTTGGGGGTCAGACAAGAGAGTAAGAAGCAAGACAGTAGGCAGCACCTGAACTAATAAGGGCCAAACCCAGTGTCCAATATATGTTTGCTGAGGGAATTAAGGAAGCAAGGATTGTGCAACTTGATTATCCTAGCTAAGAAAGTGGATTTCTACTTTAGATATAATAGTAAGTTTTGCACAGATCTATACAGCAAAAAATGACACACTGAGCATGGTGCAGTAAGAAGAAATTTTAGTTACTTTATGAAGATGGAGTAGGAAGGGAGATGGGGATTAGGCAGAGAAGTTCATGGAATATTGGAAAACTGTGCTTCTGGTAGCAGCAAGCTAAGTATTTTTTTTTTTATCAAATGTTCCAGTGAGGACACTAAAAACAAGATAAATAAACTTTAAATAAACTATAAAAATAACCAGAGAAGTCATGAAACTGAAATCTAGATGATAAGAGCCAAGCCCACTTTTGCCTGAGGTTATTTGCTGAATACAGGAGAGCTATGAAACACAGCTATGGTTTCTGTGGCTCTGCACAATAATGACCAATGTTGAAACCCAAACCCTACATGAGTAGGGGCCGTAATAAATGCCTTGGTTCCTTTTTTGTTTGAACTGTAGGTGGATACCCCTTAGGGACAGGAATGAATAAGAAGTCACCAATCCCTGCATATACTTGCACCCTAGTTATCCATCAGCTGGGGGATTTAAGGAACCTCAAACTTTTTTTTTTACCTCAAACTTTTAATTTCAACTAAAGTGGTCTGTAATGAGCAGCATTCCTAGGTTCTTTTCAGAAGCAAATAAAATGATTTGGTGTTCCCCAAAGTTCTCTATTCAAGGACTTGTATTTAGTCTGAAAAATAAACTTGCAATTATACAGCAAAACATAGTTAAAGGCAATTAGGTATAGCAGAAAAAGCACATTATATGTAATAGTCAGGAGAGAAATAGATAATAAAAACAAACTCACAGAGTTCACATATCAAAATTATGACACTCTGATTGATACAGTGTAAAAACTGATCTCAGGCAGATGATCCCCAGATGATACAAAGAACCTTCAAATAATACAGGGGGAAAAATGATCCCCCAAACTGCCAAGTACCTGGGATGAATTCATGTTCTCTAAAACCAAAGGATGAATTTTTGGAACAAACAGAGATTATGAGCAGAATAGACTCAATAGGGAAAAAGAAATCTCCTGTCCAAGAGAGGGACAGGTATGTGCGGGGGTTCAAAGTGGGTGGTCCACAGGAAGATGTCTCTTCCAGGGACTTTTATAGAAGAAAACCATGTGGTGAGGCAGGCCTATGTTGGTGGAGAATATGTAAACTCTCTTAGATGGGTAAGAGGTGAGACAAAGCTATGGTTGGGTCTGGGGAGAAAGCTCCATGGCACAAGTGCTTGCCTGACAAGTGCAAGGTCATGAGTTTGAAGCCCAGTCTCACAAGAAAAGCTATGGTCAACCAATGAGGTTACAAGCACCATTGCTCACGTAAACTTGATTAAGTCCATGACCAAATGGGCAAGCGAGTCACCTAGCAGGCGGGCATGAATGTAGAACAGGACTTTATCAGGTAGCCATCCAGTAGTAGTCGAACTAATGATTCTTTTGGCTCCCCTAGGGTGATGTTCAATCTCGGATGCCAAACTTTAAGCAGGTAAGCATTTGTTTGCCTTTTGGTCTTTAGATTTGGCCCATGGCAGGAGCATCCATCCCTCCTACAGTTGCAAGATATCTTGTCTTCTGCGTTAAATCCTTCAAGGGCCTAGCCCTGTCTGCCTGCCTATAATATTTCTTTCTAGCTCGGCTACCTATAACATGATCACAGAGTCATACAGTCGCAAAATAAGAGGTAAGTCTCAAAATATCTTCATGGAAAGAAAATGAACAAATTGCATAGCAGTTTGAAAAATAATCAACTATGATTTCTAGAACCCAAAAATCGATCTGATTTTTAAGGGAGTGAACTCTACTTGTTACTAGAGTTGCTCATACAAAGAAAGAATAATTATATGTCAAGTATATGATGTTATATCAGAGATGTTGTGTTCCTCTGAAATTCTGAAATTTCTGGGCTTAAATCTGTTTTCCTAGGCAAAGATATCAGAAGATCAGGCTAAGACCAAACCATTCAGAAAGCTGACAATAAATACATTAACCTGGTTTTACCTGTTATGCAATGTGTTACTAATAATTTGATCAAGAGTTACAAATGGGAGGGTTGTTGGATTTTTTCCCCAATTTTTAAGGATTTGCCTTCACTTTTGCCTTAACTTTTGGCAGGAATTCAGAATTTTATCAGTCACAACTCTTTCCCCTAGACCTGCAGAAATCTGTCTTTTAACATTTGTTGCATCTTCCAGGGGTATCTTCCTCCCTTATCAGTGAAGGGGTAAGAGCAGTAAAAATGCCCCAGTAATTCCCAGGTTTTGATCTCAGGGCCATGTTGGAAATGTCATTTGACTACAAATCTGAAGATCTAATATCAGAGGCACACAGATGGGATAATAACATGTGTTTGTAGTGGCACAACTCTGACAGAAGGGAACCCCTACCCCAATCTCTGGGCTCTGGGACATCAACTCCCTGATCACCTCAGTCTGATGAGGTTTTTTGTTTGTTTGTTTTGTTTTTATCATCTTTATCTGGAAAGGCTTCTGTCCTTACCTGTCCAGCCACCAAGACACTAAGCTTCCTGGCCTAGTTAAGGAAGAAGCATTTTAATGCATCTACAATAATTGGCTGAAGGCAAATAAACTGGGCCAATACTATATTTAGAGAAAATTCTTTTTCACAAGTTTGGGAAAACAGAAGGCAATAAATATAGGGAAAAAAGTCTCTTCTGAAGGAAACTTTAGTGCAGGAATATGTTGCTGTTATGAGTCAGTGAGGATTAATATAGCTTCAGAGGCTGCACTGAGATTAGCTTTTCTCCAAGTGATCCCAGAGCTACAGAAACGTCTCACATTTATTGAGGGCTAAGGGCAGGCTAAGGAATGTGTATAACTACTTTGCTGAACTCCAGCTACTCTATATATTGACTTCCAACATTTACCTAACACTAAGTTTACACAATGCTAGCCATTAACATCCCAAGCAAGGGATCAAAGAACCGACAGTGCACCATCAGGCTAAACTGTTATCTGCAGCCTTGAATCCTACCAGAAGTTACAAGTGAGAGACAACAGCTCCTGTTGGGCTCTGTTTATTGCTCCTTGCTCCCTTGGGGACATTAGGCTTTTGGCTTTTGTCTCTAATCTGAATTTCTATAGAAATGGTTAGCCTTCTACTTTTACACTTGAGTCACACCTGCCACCAGCTACTCTATCCTTCAGCAGGGCCTTTGGGCTCCCATGCTTCTGCTTGTGTTCCTAGGGGAAGAAAATCAGGGTTCCTGTGAAAATGGTGAAGGGTATCTCCTGGAGTTTTTAAGGATGTAGTCTGAGTGACTCTATGTGGTGCATTTATTTATTTATTTATTTATTTATTTATTTATTTATTTATATTTTAATTTTATTTTTTGCTATTACAGGGATTGAACTTGGGACCCTGCCCTTATTCGACTGAGCTATCTTCCCAGCCCCAGAGAAGGTTTATTTATTTATTTTTTATTTATTATTTTTATTCTTGTTTCAGAACCTTTGTTTGTTTATTCATTCATTTTTATGGCCAGCTCAGCCCTCCCTGAGGGCAGGGCTGGCACAGCATGTGGTGCTGGGGATCACGGTCCCTGAAGCTGCCCAAGCTTCCCCAAGCAGGCGCTTTAGACCACTGAGCCATCCGGCTGGGTCCCTCCCAGAGAAGGTTTATTAAGACTCAATGATTCAAATGTTTCAGCCCTGGTTTACATGCAGTGTTTCATGATGTGTTTTAGGAACAACAAGAAACTATAGAGATGGCTTCATTAATCCAAGGTAGACTGGAAGAAAATTATGTTTTTCTTTTTATCATAAATAGCATACAAAACCATTAAAACATTCTGAGCAAAGAAAATATTGGATCCAGTTTTCATTTCTAAAATATTTCCTTCTTCATTATTAACAGAAGGAGGGCCTGGGAAGATAGCTCAGGGGCACAAGTGCCTGCCTGGCAAGTGCAAGGTCCTGAGTGTGATCCTACGTTCCAGAAAAAAAATTAACAGAAGAGGGAGCTTTTAGTTTACCTCAGTGGTTTAAATGCCTACCAGGGCAATCCCAGTCAAGCACAGGGGATTGCGGTTCGATCCTCAGACACACTCTTAAGGCAGCCCCAGCCAGTCAATAGATAGATATAGATATAGATATAGATATAGATATAGATATAGATATAGATATAGATATAGATATAGATAGATATAGACGAATATAGAGTTCTGATATAGATCACGGAAATTACTCCAAAATATAAGTAGAGACAAGGAATTGAATGTGTATAAGGATGCTAAACAGGGCTAAAGAGTACCATAGGGATAGTTTCCATAATGACATATACAAACATCTCAGAGCTGGTGCAATCAGAAAGGCATAAGAAAAAGATGATATTATCTCAAAAGTTTGTTCAAAAATCATGTTGTTGCTGCTGGGATTTTTGCAAATATTAGCTAGAAGACCACACTGCCTCATCTACCATCTATATATGCTACTTGTTTTTTTTTTAATATATATTTAGAGAAAAGTCTACAGGGTATTCAGGGCTTCACTACCAGATCAGATTTGTAGTGATCTGCTTGTTTACAGCCTCCCAAGAGCTGGGATTACAGGTATACACCACCATGCCTAGTCTCAATTGCTGTCTCAGTTCACCCTGGGGTTGAGGCTGGCACCACAGGCCTGGGGATCAAACCCCCGGACCCTTTGCTCCATCTATATATGCTATACATACATTTCTATTGACTTTTAATACCCATAAAGCTAAGACTTATACTATGGGATATTTCTCATTATTGCTTCAGAAAAAGAAAGCTTCCAGAAACATGCTAACCAGAAAAGAAAAATCAAGAATTATCAGCTATCCCATATCTCTTCAAATGTCACGAAAATTTGACCAGTTGGCAGAAGTCAACTCTGTGTGGCCATCAGTGTTGGAGTTCAGGAAATACAATGTAGTTTTCCAAGTGTTATCATACAGTTAGATATATGATAAATATGGCTGAAGCAAAGTCAAATAAGCTAATCTATGATAGTTTGTATAGAAGTAAAACTGAAAGTGGAGAGGTAAGTTAGCAGGCTACTATACCAGGCTACTTTGAAACAATGGTGATCTGGGTCTGAGATAAAGGCAGAAATGTTCAAGAGTAGCTGAATTTACATCTGTTATGACAATAAAATTTACTTATAAATTGAGTCAGGGTTGAAGAGAATATATAGTGTGAATATTGGCACTTTCCAACTAGCAACATTCTTTGCAAACCATCAAGCCTACTTTATGAGCCCCTCTTTTGTTTGGCACAGCATCAAGCTCCATTCGAATTGCTTCATTATTGTTTCATTATTGGTAGATGTACTAAATTATCATAACCCTGGGGCAAAACATATCTCTTGCTACATATGGCAGAGTGTCAAAGTGATGTACTCTCAGTAAATATTGTTCAAAGGACTGTATAAAGCAACACTGGGTCACTCTGAGTCCATTTGCTGAGAGACCCAGTGAGTACATTCTTTTGGGAAAACTCATGACTCTATGCTAATATTGGTGAATGTTACTAGATGTGACCACATCTTTCATCATGCACTCTATGAAGTCTGTTGGTGAGTCACAGACCATAATACAGAGCAAAATGAGGGTGATGGAACTAACCTGCCCTCAGGAGATCATACTATGTTTAGCAAAAATTTTCCTTTGGTTTTCATGCTTATAATTTCTCAACATACATTTATTCTTCCTTTTAACAAATTAGAAACATGACAAAAATCAAATTTTATCTTGTGCTCCATTGCAAACCAGTTAGGATCCATAAAAATATCCAAGCAAGAACTGATGAGATGGTTTGGCAGCCTAAAGTGCCTGCTTAGACAAGCTTAGTCAAGCACACGGGACCATGGTTTGATCCCTGGCACCACATGCTGCCCCAGCTCCGAACCAAAAGCTGGGCTGAGCTGCCCCCCGAAAAAAAGAATATACAAGCAATGCTATTAACAGGAAGATACAAATGCTGGACATGCTGCTACAGAAGCCACCTGAACCTGTGGATGAGAAAGGAGACAACTGTGTAGACTAACAGATCTGAACAAAACTAGATGTGAAATATTTAATTTGAAACATGACAATGAAACACTAAGTCAGATAAAAAAATGATAATGTCAGATGGCTATGTAAATGCACACCACCCCAGTTTTCACTTCTGCTACCAGGCTACACAGCAACTATGCTCCAGCTCTTCCAATGCAAAACTATAATGAGCAAGTGTTTGTTTTAAAACATGCTACTTCTAAATTTAAAGAGGGTACAACGGTATTTAAAAAGTGTGATTAATTGAACTTATTGTTTTATACATTCCATAACTTCTAAACTCTTCCTAGAACCTGGTCTATTTATTTTATTTTATTTTTTATGTATTTGGTAGAGGGTCTCACTATGCAGCTTGGACTCATAGTGATCCTCTTATTTTCAGTCTCTACAGTGCTTGGATTACAGGCATGTACTACCAACTCTGGACTTGATGGATGGCTCAGCACACCCACAGGTGGGGCCTGTGTGGCATGTGGTACCAGGGATTGAATTTTAGTTCCTGTATTTCCCTAACAGTCACTTAGTCTGCTGGGTTATTTCACAGGGCAGAACCTGTTCTGTGTAAGGCAACAGGTTTTGATCATTTTCTGAATTCTAAGAGATACCAGTTAGAACTGAAACATTTGAAATGGCTCCTATGAAGTCAGTCTTCATGTAATACATTTTCTGACCATTCTCTATACCTGCCTTGTCTTTCACTCCAACTTGAGATGTACAACTCATTCCAGGAGTATGGATAAAGCTAGTATGCTAGAGCAAGCCTTATATAATCTTCCTGCTATCTTACTCAGGAGCTAGAAAAGAACCACTTAACAATAGAAAAAGGAAAAGTTCCAATTTTGAACCCTGACTAAGTATTTTACAATAGTTTTGGTTGTTTTCACATAATAAAACATTACATTATGTAAGGAATTTTGTTATCTCTCTATGGAAATGAAGAAATTTGAGCACAAAGAAATGAAGAAGGTTACTTAAAATTGCACAATTAGTGAGTTGCAGACCTGGACTTCAAGTCCAGTCAATGTGTCTTCAAATCTTTGGGATCTCCACTTTAAGTTGCATTGTAGTTTCTCTTAATTTGGCTAGGAACTGCGATGAAAAATAATACCCATCCACAGAACTTCTTTGCTCATTCAATTATTTTTTGTCATCTGGAGCCTGTGACCATTTTCTTTTCTTTTCTTTCTTTTTTGTCTTTTTGAGACAGGGTCTCGCTATGCAGTTCAGGCTGGCCTTGAGCTCACTTTGGTAGCCCAGGCTGGTTTCAAACTCGCACCAATCCTCCTGCCTCAGCCTCCCAAGTGCTGGGATTACAGGCGTCCGCCACCACACCCAGCTCCCTGTGACCATTTTCTGATCAAGGAAATGCTATATGTTTTGCAAATTAATTTTCACACATGATCCACAAATCAAAGAAAATATTTTCATTTATGTTAGTAAATACAAAATAACATTCTTTTTTTTTAAAATTTTATTTATTGTCTTGTTTCAGAACTTTTTTGTTTATTTTTATGGCCGGCTCAGCCCGCCCCGAGGGCAGGGCTGTCGCAGCATGTGGTGCCGGGGATCAAACCGTGGTCCTTGCAGCCGCCTGCAGGTGCTTTAGACCTCTGAGCCATCCCGCCAGGCCCTACAAAATAACATTCTAATTTAAAGACCTAATCCAAAATGCGTATGTGAGATGAACACACAACTCTCAGAGGAAGAAATATAAGAAGCAAGCAAATATATGAAAAATGATCCACATCACTAGCCATTCGTGAAATGCAAATTTAAACAACACTGTGATACCATCTCATCTCAGAAAAAATGGCTATCATAAAGAAATCAATCAACAAAAGATGCTGGAGAGACTGCAAGGAAAAGTCAAACCCTTGTCCACTGCTGGTAGGAATGTAGACTGGTGCAGTCATTATGGAAATCAGTGTGGAAACTTTTGAAAAAACTTGGACAGGAAATTCAATTAAATCCACCTATTCCCCTTCTGGGAATTTTCCCAAAAGAACTGAAAACATCATATCATAGTGACATATGTGTGTCTATGTTTATAGTGACACAATTTGTGATAGCCAAATCCTGGAAACAACCAAAATGCATGACACCTGAAAAATAGATAAAATGATGTAGTGTTTTTATTCAGTGGAGTATTACTCAACTATAAAGAATAATAAAGTCGAAGCTTTCATATATAAGTCTGGGTGTGTGCTGTTATTTGGACTTCTATATGCTTCAGATACCTGAATGTACAATTTTTTCTCATATTTGGGAGGTTTTCTGCTATTACTTCTGCCCATATTCTTTTTATATCATTTGTTCCAACTCCTTCTTTCTCACCGATTCTTATTAATTTCAATGTTGTTCATTTTTGCATCATCTTGCAGATGTTGAATTATTTTTTCCTGTATCCTGGTTTTTTTTTTTAAAGAGATCCTTTCATACCTTTTTCCTAGCTGTGACTGTGTCTTCAAGATATGAAATTCTATTTTCACTTTCATTTTTACAGTTTTTGCCAGCTTGTGATTGAGATTTTATTTTGTTGTATATCTCTTTGAAACTGTTTTATGTGATCTCTTTCTTTCCTCTATTGTTCAATGCAGGAATCCATCATTTTTCTATTCTCCTCTAATTTTTTTATCAATGTCTTCTTTAGTAGCACTTAAGTTTTTCATTATAGTTATCCTATCTTTCTCAGGGGTTGTTTCTGCTGTGATCTCCTCTCTACCTCTCTGCAGTTGTCCCCCTATTTTAGATGTTATTTAGATATGTCTTCTTTTTACTTCAGAGGTCATTTTTGGTCTGATCATCTCTATGCATTCCTGCATTTCTTTATCCTCTTCAGATTTTATTAATTCATGCATTTCCTTTCTTACTTCTGATGTTATCTTTGATCTGAGTTCCTTTATACATTTCTGCACTTGTCTATCTACCTCAGATACTACCAACTGAGAGATTTCGGCTGCCTCATTCCTGTTTTCTACAATGGTACTATCTCCTGTATTTGTTTTGCTTGGACTTGAGACCTGAGATTGCATCTTGCTCCTTCTCTTTGTCACTTTGTATGAACTCTGCACTTTGGTGAAATTATGCTGTTAGCACCTATTGAAATTTGGGTCTAGACTGACCAGTCTTGATCCCTTCCACATGTGCCTGACTGGGTCAGGCTGCTATGCTCAGCTTCTTCCTGCTGAAACTGGGCACAGGCTAGGATGGTCAGTGTGGGTAGGCTGGATTGGAGTTCTGCTGGCTGGCAGCGCTGGGGCACAAGCCAGAGGAGAGTTCCTGCCTGGGTGCAGGCCCAAGTTGGTCAGCGTGGGCAGGCAGGGGCCGGGTTCCAGTGGCTGGTGCGCGGGAGTGCACACTGGTGCAGAGGTCCTGCGCACAGCCCTGAGTTGGTCACCTGAAGCCTTCATATATAAGTGGATGCAGCTTGAAGATATACTCAGAAATGAAATAAACCAGACCCACATGTATTGTATTGTCTTTCTAGTGTAAGAACTCAAAAGAAGAAATAAAAACTGAAAAGTATAGCACAGTTAAATGGAAAGTGAGAACTTAAGGTTTAAACAATGAAGAGAGAGAAAGGAGAAAAACTAGGAAACATGACACGGATAAAACCAAGACGGTTAAAGCAATGGTCCTAAGAATCTATCTGGTTTTTGAAAATAACAGTTAATGGGTGGAATTTTTACCCTGACTAACTCTGTATAGTGATAACTGTGAACTAAGCAACTACACCGAGAATAGCAATGTGTAATACTAAAACCATGCTTGAAATAACTGTCATTTTGGTCATCTAAATGCATACTGCTTTTATAGTCACACCAATTATTACTATACTCTCTTTAAAGTATTTTAAAAGGTGATAAAGGAAAACAAGAGATAAGAAAAAAATGACCTAAGATTATCCTGCTACAATGTTGTATATAGCTTGATATCTAAATTTCTGTGTAAAAAGGTGTGATTTTTTTCACGAAATATAGGGATTACAGTTTAGAATATCCATAGTTCAGGGAAAATATCAGTTCCATGTTATGTCTAAGATGATTGATATTTAGGCAGACAGCGATGTTAACCTCAACTGTCTCTGTTACAAAGCAATATCATTAAGCTTCTCTTTGGGAGGTTTAACAACTAAAGTTTGCAGACCAAAAATTAGAGAAATATAGGGGATACAAGGATAGCCAATATTTTGGCGCTAGCACTTGGAGGCCAGTGAGGACTCAGAACATAAGGGAGCCTGTGCTATGATATCCTATAACTGAGTGGTGTCACAAATTTTCTGTTCAAGAAGATTATTGGGCCACAGAGGAAAGGAATCAATGATGTATAGTGTGCCTAAGGAGAGTCACCTAGACAGAAAACATTCTCACAGGCTTTTACAGAGAACAAATTGATCAAGCAATGACTGTAACTCATCTACATGGCTGACACTGATAAAAGATCTACAAGGTGCTGCACACAGTTCCAGTGTAAATCCTGAGGAGATTTGACTGACTTTGTCAGATGTAAAAGTTACACTTTTACTTACACAGGTCTTTCTTTAACTTGAACTTAATCATCCAGCAGAAAAGTATAACCTCGAAGTATAAGAAGTAATGACATATTAATATGCTGAGCTGTAAAAGGCTCAAATCAATATCTTCTGACAATTGCCAGTTCTGCTGATAACCCAGTATTTTTATGGACTATTGAGCTACATTGGGTTGTTTTGTTGAATTCAAGTAGCTGCAATCTTTAGACTGATTTCAAGAATGAAAAGGTCCTTTAAAGATTTCTCTAAATACAGCTTCTCTAGGTGCACTGCAACACCCATCTCTGAAAACAAAACAAAACAAAAAAAAGGGGAGGGGAATATGTTGGGAGCCAAGAAACTAGGAAACTGGTCAAAAACCTGAAGATGGGACTTGTCCAGTGCTTAAAGCAAATCAGCTACCACACTCCTGATATGTGAACATTTTGTTTGGTTAACGTTTGCTTACAGTTTCTAGGCTACCTAGTATCATGCATTACTAACTTCATGAAAGTGTAAATAAAGGACAGTTTTGTTGTGAGAAAAAGGGTCTGGAAAAAATACATATATTAAGATAGATACACAGCTACTTTCTCTTAGTTCACTGTGAATAAAAGTTTGTGCAATATTGTTTAGACAAGATATTATGTTTGTATCTTGTCCTGTCAATTACTGCTATGAAGAGCATACACAATATGTTAATTGTTGGAAACATCTCGCTAACCTGCACTGTAACTGTTTCATCACTATTCTATACTTTTTTCTCATTAAAATGAATAAAAATTTAAAAAACTGAACCACTAAAAATGGATTTTCCAAAACAGTGGTTTTTGCATTGCACATTGCTGTCACTGATAGAGTTGCACAGATTGGTGAATTTCATCAAAGCCAAAATTTTAAACTTAACTACTATTTGCAGAAAACTGATGGAAATGCGTAACATGACCATCGAGCTATGCTGCATATATACTTAAATGTTTTTTTCTTTCCTTTCTTTCCTATCTTTTCTCATTCCTCTCATCTTCATTCTTTATTCCTTATATCAGTTTTCCATTTTATTGTATCTATTTTACCTTTCAGATTTCACTTATTCTTTCACACTCTTAAACTGGGAAGATAATTATTTATATATGTGGATCTAATTTATCTCACTTATGAGAATAGCCTTTAGTTGCATCCATTTACTTAAAAAGGCCTCAAGAGTGTCTTTGTAGTTGAGTAATACTCCATTTATAGAAATGCCATATCTTTTTAAATCATTTCTCAGGTGATGGGCATTGTAAAACATTTTTTAAAACGAATTAAATATGCCATGTATATGAATCTTCTTTTTTTATGGCTGGCTCAGCCTGCCCTGAGGGTGAGACTGGCACAGCATGTGGTGCTCATGATCCAACCACGGTCCCTATAGTTGCCTACGCTTGCCTAAGCAGACACTTTACACCACTGAACTATCTCGCTGGCCCCATGCATTGGAATCTAATAACTTCAATTAATGTAAGCATTACATGTAACAATGTGATTTAAGATTAATAACATTGATAAGAATGAAAATTTGGGTCGGGAAACTAGAGGAGGAGGGAGTAACAGGAAGAGAAGGGGAAGGAGATTTTAAAAAAGGAATTAGCCGGGCGTGGGGGCGCACACCTGTAATCCCAGCACTTGGGGGAGGCTGAGGCAGGAGGATCACTGCAAGTTCGAGACCAGCCTGGACTACAAAAGTGAGCTAAGGCCAGCCTGAACTACATAGTGAGACCCTGTCTCAAAAAGACACACACACACACACAAAAAGGAATTAGCCATGGTGTGATGTTCTACACGTATGCACTAATAAAATAAAATTTAAAAAATGGATTTTTGTAATGCAAAAACCAGGTTATGTAATTATTATATTACATATGTGCTTATGCATCATTCCAAAGAAACACTATACAAGCCAAAAAAAAAAAAAAAAAAGGTTAAAATTCTGCATAAACCAAGTGGCATAATGCATTTCAATGAAAAAAAATCTCTCTCAATGGGTTTACATTTAATAAAACATGAGATGATCACTCTACCTTCATTTCCAGTCAGCCTTAAATAGAATCTATAAGTTTACCAGAGGGCTTCCCTGAATGTAACAGAATTAGGAATAAGTTTCTGAACCAGAATATGTATGTTTGTCCTGTTCTTAATGTCCTATGTTCTTAGTCATGCTAGTACTAACAAACAGCATTAGTAGCTGTTTGTCCATTTCATGGGCCAGATCAACCCAATGGATTTCTTGTTAAAGCAAGGAAATCTGGAGGAACCAATTAACTATAAAGGGTAGTGATTTCATAAACAACTTCAGGAATACAGGGGCTTTCAGAAGAGCTGCAGTGGGTTCCTGTCATCCTGTTTGTGACAATGAATGCTGTCCAATAAATGTTATATTCACTTCTAGTTTCAATACCAGCTCGCTCTATAAACTCAAGGGATTAAGTAGATTGCAACATTCCTACATTCCAAAGAGCAATCTGAAAACTGTTGATTTCTTAAAAACCCATAGTATCCAGAACAGGCCAAAGGGTATAAGTTGATTAGTTAAGCCCAAAAAATAAGAAATGTCTCAAATAGTTGAAGCAGCATTGCCCTCTTGAGGTTAAACATTTCAATAAGAGAAAAAGGAATTCCAGGAAAGTTAATATGGTTCCTTGATGATTAATGAAAAACACCTTGGCATCATGCAGTAGACTTGAACAACTGCACTCTCATTTTTATCTCTCTGACTTCAATATTATCAAAGAATACTAAAATAATTTCTACTTGTTTAAGAATATCAAACATAACGATTACTTTTCTCTAAAAGCTCTATACAACCTAGTTGTGTTTCTTTATTTATCAAATGAGGTAGGGGATAAATAATAATGAGCAAAAAGTGATTTTTAAATGACAAGTCATATGGAGCGGGACAGCTACTGATGAGAAAAGCGAAGTTTCCAGGTTTCTAAGGCCATGACATATAAGCACACAGAACTCTAATAAAAGGTTCCTTGTGATTTGAGGAGAAGGAGAGCTACATGTTGCACATTCAGTTTGAGTCTTCTCTGATAGCTTTTGAAAAAAGTTTATATTATCTTGGCTCTAAAAGAATAAATTGTGAAAGATTACTGAATATTTATAAGAAGTGGCTACTGAGGGAAAGGCCAGTGGCTTCACCAGGTTGTATCCAAGTGTGCCTGACAGAGAGAGAAAAATAATAAACCTGAAAAGACAAATGGAGAAAGAATTGAAAAATAGTGAAAGAGAAAGGGAGGAAACAAATTAGAAATCTATTAGAAAGCTCTAAATCAGTGACGAAAGCTTGAACTGGGAGAAAGGAACAGTAATATAGAGGGTGCATTGGAAAGGAACATTATAAATTTTGAGGTCAAACTCAAAAACATATTGGAAACCAAAATTAAGAAACTCTTTTCCTTGTGCCAGTTTTAGCATTTTCCCTCAGTTAATATAAAGTCACAAAAGACTAAATGAAAGATTAGCATGGGATGTCTTGCCTGACTGAAACAAGGAGCAAGATCAACACATAGTCATCTCATGTATGGCTGAGACAAAATGCTAGATGTGTCAGCTGTATACAGCCCAGAGGGCAGCGTACCCCCAAACCTGAGGCAGTGTTACTCATCACCCCTCAGTCCCTTACAAGACCAGAACTCTCCAGGTCAGGAGTGTGAACTTATGACATATGTGCCACAATCTGTCAGCAGAGGAGCATCAGATAGAAATTGCTTTTAGTAAAGCGAACCATCAGTACTCATGTTCAAATGCAGCGCTGGCAGTTGGTCATAAACAAGTGATTTGAAGATGCAGTTTGGACCCTCATTCTCCAAGTGGTTTTCCATTGCTGCCATTATGCACAGTGTGATTTCAGTTAACAATATCTGTGTCTGCATTTCTATTGCTTAAAATACTCAGCATTATAAATCTGAATATTCAAAAATAGAACCCTGTCCATAATGCCAACACCAGGTATACATGTTGTCTGCTCTTTATCATCTGCAATAGTTAGCACATCATTCCATTTCTTGGTTTGTCCTAAATATTATTCTGTTTCACCAACATCGCACTATTACTGTACTGGTAACTATGCTAGGTGCTTTACTCACTTTATAGTTTCCATAAAGAATGTTCCCCCAAAGGCCACATGCACTCATAGGCAGTGCTTTTGGAAATGGATTCAATCTGTGCTGAGAAGAAGGTCGATGAGATCTTGACCTGGAAGGGCAGCTCTCCATCCCTAGCTCTTCCCTTCACTCTACATTTTCCAGCCACTGTGAAGTGAACAGATTTCATCCATTTAGGCGCTTTCTCCAGGCTGTTTCTGTGCTTAAGCATCCCCACCATGGGATGCTTCTCAAACTGAGCCAAAATAAACCTTCCCTCCCTTAATTTCTGAGTGCTGGGTACTGTGTCCTGGCAACAAGAAAGTAGTGAAAACAACTCACTAGGTCTCACTAAATATTAACAATATTAAATTTTACTAGTGGAGAAACTAAAGATCAGTGAAAGGACTTGCCCAAGATCTAACAGGCAGGAATGGAACAGTTTATAAATTTATCTGTTCCTGATGCTCCCTTCAGAGCTGTCTATTGTAAATTATACCCATTGTCTGAGTTATACCATAAATTCAGTGAACAAGGTAGGCTAGTTTTTGTATCTTCTCAGTAAATTTTGTATGCACAGTACAATACTGTTTGCTCTAGGCAACATGCTAAACAGCAAATCTCCAGAAATTATTTATCTTGCTTAACTGAATATCTGTAGTCTTTAAGTGTTTCCTCTATGTTCTGTTCCTCCAGAGCTATGTGAGGCATTTAACATATAAATGACTTAAAACCTATTTGTCTCTTGATTGCTCATTTATTTCATGGAAACAACTAGAGTGCAATGAAATAAATGAAAACAAAAAACAAAACAGGAAAGACATTTATGGTATATATCCAGGAAAAATGCACATGTCTAACTTGCTGGCTACAGTTTAGACATAATCTTCATGATTTGGAGGACTTTTATCAAATTCAACTCAATTCCTTTAAACAGGTTTGAGTTAGAAATTTTCTACAGTTAGCAAATCACAAAGTGACAGATATGTTCCGCTCCTGACTGTACTCACCCAAAATGAGGTTTTCTGAAACTGTCTTATCCTCACTTAGCAGAAAAACTTTCTTTCTTTCTTTCTTTCTTTCTTTCTTTCTTTCTTTCTTTCTTTCTTTCTTTCTTTCTCTTTTTTGCAATTTTTAAATTTATTTCTTTATTTATTTATTCATACAGGATCACACTATGCAGCTCAAATCATAGTGATCTTCCTGTCTCAGCCTCCTCAGTGATGAAATTACAGGCATGCCCTTACCACACCTGAAGTTCCA
>PVJA010038720.1:0-14075 GCA_004027025.1 Myocastor coypus
CAGATGCCCTCCCTCCAATAAAGGGGCAACTAGAGAGGGCAAAGAGGGAACATACTCCCCAGGCCACAAAGAGATGAACTAAATCCAAGCTTCCTCTGGTGTCTCCCACTGGCCAAATACAGCTGTAAAATGTGTTCTAAAATGACTCACACGTAGTAGAGGAGGAGGAGGAGGAGGAGGAGGAGGAGGAGGAGGAGGAAGAGGAGGAGGAGGAGGAGGAGGAGAAGGACAAGACAAAGAAGAGAACAGAGGAGGAGGAAGGGAGAGAGAGCACCCTGATTGATGCTATGGTCCAATTTCTTTGTGGTCATTTTAAGCTATATCATCATCATTTTAAGCTATATCATCATTTTAAGTTTACATCATCACCAATGTAAAACTGGAAAGAAATATACGACATTATATAGTGTTTGCTCCATAACATAAGTAAAATCAAGAGCAAAAGTATACTAAAAATAATTAGAAAATTACAAGTTAGAGGTGTAGTGTATCTTTACTTTTAATACAATTTGGTCAAATGTTTGGTTTGATATTATTAATGGTGATGGTTATTGATATTAGCCAGTTCACAGGACTTTTGAACATTTAATCATCACTGCTATAACTATCACTCAGCAAACACTATCTAATGAGTAATGAAGAGGGGAGGGAAGCAACCTAGAAGTGATCCATCCACTGTGATGCAGAACAGAGAGCAAAACGACTAGAAGAAAGCCACGGATAAGCAGATCCAGAGATAGTGGACTATAGACTTCTACAAGGTAAGCACATAGTTTCTCAAATCTGTCTCCCAAGGAAGCATTCAGGGCCTTTGTTACTGATTTCATGCTGAACTCTGGGGTAGGTGCAAGATGATTAAGTTCACAGAATATTTTCCAAGAAAAACATACCTCTCAGTTACCAATGTTATTTCCAATTTTTACCTATCTTTTAATTTACTGTTGTCTTTTGAAAATGACAATTTCTGTAATATCACAGATTATAAAATGTAAATTATAACAGAGATCTTGGCACTCATGAAATTTTGATCATTCCTCCTTGTTTGCAAATTGATTCTTGAAGATGAGTGATTCTTGTTTTGGGTTTTTTGTTTTGTTTTGTTTCGTTTCGTGTTTCATTTTGCTTTTTACTGTGGATCAAACTCAGGAACTTGCACTTTCCAGGAAGGTACTGATGCTGCTGAGTTATCTTCCTACACCCAACGTGTTATTAGACGTCAAATTAGAAGAGATTCAAAATCCTCAGAGAAGCCCAGTGCTGTGTGTGTCTTCACGTGTGATTGTTGTCTTTATAGACCTTGGTAAAGTCACTTTGCCTTCTTCATTCTTCATTTATGAAGTGAGTTCTTGATGCAATTAATTAGATAGTTTTACCATCATTTCTCATAATTATATTCTATGACTTTATTATTGTATATGTGAATTAAGTCTGAATATTGGACTCTGTTTCTCTTTTTATTCTTCCCATTACCTACTCATAGTATCTGGCTAGGTCATTCTCTACAATCAAAAGCACAAGCCAAGACACAGAAAAAAAGGCTGGGAAAGATGAAGGAGAGGTTCCAATGACAATTAGGGATCTTTCTAAACGATCACATCTTGGAAAGGCCTGATGCAGCTTATTTTCTGGGAACTAATGATCAGCTAAGATGAGTTGCTGATAGGCCAAGGAGGCAAGGACCATTAACATTTGATTGTCACTAATTCTGAGTCAATGTCCCATTTCAAAGTCATTAGTGGTATTAGAAACTGCAACGGTGCATATACACAAAGGAAAAGCAAGCATCAGGGTATGCTTAAGATTAACACATTAGTACAGGAATAGAATGAAATTTTGATGAAATCTCTTTATTCAGGAAGTACCTGTTCAGAGTTCTTTATGTAAATTCTGTAGGAAGGATTACATTAGATATCAAAATAGGAGATGTTTTTCCTACGCTCAAGAAGTTCAAATTCTATACAATATTATGTTTATATGGATTGGTACTTCCTTGGCATTAACGATCTTGTATAACCTTCCAATTTCATTTTTTTAATCAAATAACATAAACCAATCAGCCTCAAAAGCTTTTAGAACAGGTTATCATATATCTGTTTATCTCTGTTCTTTCTGCCCTATATCAAATAAATGTTGATTACCTGACAAATGTTAGTCATTGTGTCAACAAAGGTAACCATTAGTGGGGTTACCAACAAATAAGAATCCCACTTAATATAATACTACAGAGGTTAAAAACAGATGATAATCATAGTAGCATCTAGTAAGTTCTGCTAATTCAAATTTGAAGTGTCTGGAATTACTGCTATGGTAGTTATCTGCATAATACGTGGGGTTTTTTGTTTTTTTGCCTAGGTTTGTGAGCACTAGTACTTTTAGAAAACACTCTTATTTTACTGTTACTGAGGATTTCTCTTATTCAGTAAGGGCACCTGTCTGAGAATGGAGCAGAAGTAACTCAACTGAGGATAAAACTGGAGGTGTTTTCTTCCTCAAAATATTAATGCTGCATAGAAAGATCCTGATCACAAATGACTAGAATGCTGTCGAGTGCAAATCCTGAAAGAAGCTACACTTGTTCCTTTCATATTCCTGGACCAACACTCATTTCTGTTTCTCCCAAATCTTGAATTTTTAGATTTTCATTGATATCTTTGTTCTTTCAATTTCTTCTTAGTATAATGATCAAACATCAGTTTCTCTTCCTTGCTGCCTTGTATTCTAATAGACACTAATTCCCCATAGAAACTCTACTGTGCACAAGAAATATTGGTGCCCTACTATGAGGTTGAAAGAACAATGATGCATTCAAGAAGCAGAAACCCTTTCTTCTAAGTATCTAAACTGCAAGATGGAATTTATGAGAGGATACAATGCAAAGTAAGCAGGAAGAAGCTTACACACAGCTTTATAAACATACAGAGTCCAAAGGGAAACAACTTAATATATTTTTAAAACAATGTTTTAGACAAGCCTGGTGTCAATATAGAGACCAGAGACAGAGATCTTAGACTAGACTTGTAAGGACCAATGAGATTGTTGTTCTAGAAATCCATCATTAAGTGGGTAACAGCTTGACTTATTGGGGTGTGAATCCAAATAAATGTAGCAGATAGTTTTCCAGGATTCTGAGGGATTAGATCAACAGACCATGGAGACTGTATAGAAATTGGGACTATCAATTAGAGGAAAGCCAACAATAATTTTCAGACTTAAACTTAGTAGACTTCACAGTAGTAAGATGGGAAAATACAAAAGAATAAATGTTCAGAGAGAAAGATTAATTTGACTTATGTGGATTCCAAAAATTTTCTTTTTTATTTTATTACTTTTAATAAGAACTAACATTGAGATAATTTCAAAACACGTTAGTAAGACAGCTACAATAATTGATACAAGGCATATTGTTATCTTTGTAGAAGTTATTCAGAGTACAGGATGCAAACATGATTTTTCTAATCACTATTGGTACAAATATTCCTCCTCATTGAACTAAGAGAAAGTAGTTGTATACACAGAGCAATATTCCATAATAGTAGTGGACTATTGGCAGAACTGGGAATATTGGAAGCTGTTGACTTGAGCCTTTTATAGCTCAGCATACTAATCTGGCTTTTAATGCCTCATGGTTAAATTTTTCTGCTGGGTAGTTAAGTCCAAGTTAAAGCAAGACCTATATAACAAAATGTAATTTTCATATCTGACAAGGTCAGTCAAATCCCCTCAGGATTTACCTGGAAGCCATGTACAGCATTTTGTAGAACTTTTGACAGTGTCGGCCATCTGGATGAGTCACAGCCATTGCTTGACCAGTTTGCTCTCCGTGAAAGCCTGAGAGAATGTTTACTCTCTAGGTGACTCTCCTTAGGGGTACTACATATCATCAGTCTCTTTCCTCTGTGGCCCCATAATCTCCTTGAACAGAAAATCTGGGATACCACTGAGTTATAGGATGTTACAGTACAGGCTCTCTTAGGTCCTGAGTCTTCACTGACCTTGAAAGGCTAGGGCCAAAATATTGGCAGTCCTTGTAGCCCTTCTTTTCCTCTAACTTTGGTCTGCAAGAAGCTTAGTTATACTACTATTCTATAACATAGATACTTGAGCTTGACATCACTGCCTTTCTAAATATTAAATGCCTTAGACTTAACATGGAACTGGTGTTTTTCATTAATCATTGAAATTCTAATAAGTTCCTATAGAATGTGATTTTAAAAAAAAAAAGTTACACCTTTTTACACAGAAATTTAGAAATCTAAACATATACAAAATTGTAACAGGTCAAACCTATGGCATTTTTCTTTGTCTCATTTACTCTTTAATTACCCTTTTTTGTTTTCTTTTAAAACAAACATTTATTTGAGAGAGAGTATAGCAATAATTGAAGTCATATTAGAAGTAGCACACATCCGGAAGACCAGAATGACAAGCAATCCAAGCGTGACTTTAGACTTACATGTTGCTACTCTGAGTGTCAAAAACCTGTTAGAGATTCTTAGGACCGTTGTCCAATTCATCCTGTGTAGATAAGTGCATGGTTTTTCCCCTGCAAAGTTTCCTAACTTTTCTGCTAAATTTTCTATATTAATATCTTAATCCCAGTCATATTATCTCAGTTACTCTTCTCTCATTGCTAGGACATATACTCACACAAAATTAAGAAAAGAAATGCTAGCTGGGCATGGTGGCTCACGCCTGTAATCCCAGCACTCGGGAGGCTGAGGCAGGAGGATTGGTGCGAGTTCGAGACCAGCCTGGGCTACAAAAGTGAGCTCAAGGCCAGCCTCAACTGCATAGCGAGACCCTGTCTCAAAAAGACAAAAAAAAAAAAAGAAAAGAAAGAAAAGAAATGCTTATTTAGCTCACAGTTAGTGGAGGTTTCAGTCCATACTCAGCTGACTCCAAGACAGAGTGGCACTTGTCAGAGGGTAGCCCTTCATGGCAGCAGAAAACACAAAGAGCAAAGGGAGGTGCAGCAGCTAGCAAACCTCTTTCCCCTCCTTACATTATAATGCAGATTACCCACCCCAGGGCAGGTGTAGCAAGAATAACCATAATCCCAGCATTGGATCATGAATTAATCACACTATAGAAGCAGCCTCAAATGACTGCATACGGCTTTGATAGGAAAATTAGATACAAACCATAACACATAGGTTAATAATATTCAAAAGTGGAGCATCTGAGAGGTAATTTATATTAGATTAGGGCACAGAAAAAGAGACCTGAGCCATCATGATTGTTTTATGTTGCTATGTTATGATACCACAGAAGACCTCATAAGATACTGGCGCTGTGCTCTTGAACTTTCCAGTTTCCAGAACCATGAGCTAAATAAAACTCTACCCTATAAATTTCCCAGGACTACAGTTTAGATCTAAAATGCTCCAAAAGGCCCACCTCTTAGATGCCTTGTCCCCAGCCTGCAGCACTATTAGGACAGAAAGAACTAGAAGATATGGCTTTAAAAAGGAAAGATGGGTTACTAAAGGCATGACCTTGAAAATGTCATTGGGACTATCCCCTCTTGGTGTCTCTATGCTTCCTGTCCACGATGAAGTGAACAGACCTAAACTGCCAAGTAATCCCACTGTGACATATTGTACTACAACAGTTCAGAGAAACAGGGCCAATACCACAGATTAAATCTCTAAATCTTGAGTCAGAAGAAACCTTTCCATTTTTTAAGCTGACTTTTTTTTTTTTTTTTTTTTTTTTTGGGGAACCAGGGATTAAACTTAGGTCCTTGCATTTGCTAGGCAAGTGCTTATTCTACTAAAATATCTCCCTTGCCCCTTTAAGCTGATTTAACTCAAGCATTTGTTGCAGTGATTGAAAGCAAAGACACCTGCTCTAGAAGCTTTGTGATGACAACAGAAAACAGGCTATTACAACAAATTCATTGTTTTACATACTACTTATGAAATATCCAGATGGATATGTCAGATAGGTAGATATATGCATAAAGTTGATGCATAAGAGAAATCTGACACAGCATCTATTGTACCTTGAAGATTTTAATTCCTCTTTCAGGTTCTTACACTAGTGAGATAATATGTTTGCACATATGGACCTGACTGCTGTCACTTCCCAACATAATGCCTAGTTGCAGCTATTTATCTACAAAAGCCTGAATTTATTTAAAAAAATAAACTAGTATGAGGTAAAGGACAAATGTAAGAAGGGAAAAAGATATAGATATATAGATATATAAATATATAGAGAGAGATATAGAGAGATATATAATGGTTTGGATAATTGCACTGCTGATTTCTGCTTATCTTTGAAAGGAGTGGTTAATGCTTAAAACTTTTTTCTTCCTTTTTCTTTTTTTTTTTTTTTAATTTCTTACAACTCTTATGTTATTGCTTTGTTTTGTTTTTAAACCAGTTTATATCTGGTAACCTGAACAATTAATTTGAAGATAGCATCATGCAATACAGCAGTCATTGTTGAATTCAAAAAAGGGGGAGTAGGGAAGAAACCTGCGTAGGAGATACAGGTTTAGATGTAGGAATCATCAGTACATAGTTACAAATAAAGCTCTAGGGATGAATGAGATTACCCAGGAAGAGCAGTAACATGAATAAAGATACTGGCCCAAAAGAGACTTTCTGTGCTGTATCATCTTAGAGACCAGGGACTGCAGTGAAGTTAGAGGAAAGCTAACTGACTTTACCCTTATGGAGCCTAATAGTTTTTAAAATTTCTGAACGGGGATATGGTAAGTGCTATCAAAAGAACAAGAAAGACAATTGGGAAACATCATTGAACTTAGCACAAGGCTGATATGGGGCTTGGGCCAGGACAGTAAGTTGTGAAGCAAGTAGAAAAGCCAGAGACAGGAACACAGACAGTGCTTTCAACACATGTGGCTGCATCTGGAATGTAAAAAGTGAGAGCTACGGGAAAGCAGGATCTGTACCAGGTAAGCGTTGGAGTACTATATGAATCTGATCATATGGTTCCTTCCCTAAAAATATGAACAAGTTGTTTTGTGGGCTTGGTGTGCTAAAGCCTTTTCATTCTATTTTTGAAAAAAAGGCAGAATCCATATGCAATCAACTTTCTTTTTCTCATCAGCCATCTGATCCAAGTTGTACAGCACAATCACCATGAGGTCTTTCACCAAGCTCTCCCCACCTAAATTATCGGATAAACTCAAAGAATTGTAAGTTCACTTATCGTAAGAGTCATCGAGCTTGTTCACAAATTCAAATTTCAGCAGAAAAGACTGGCAGTCTGGTGAGGATACCATAAATTTCATTCAATGTTCTCATTTTAAAATTTCAAATTCCAAACTGCTATTCCCCTTGAAATTTTTGTTAATCAATATCGGACATACTTGGTTTCATTTAGCTTTGAAGAGCTCATCATTTAAGCTATGACATCTAATGGATGATTAGCACTTTGTACTGCTACTCAATTACACTGAGTAGTTACTAAAGAAAACAATACACAACAATTATTCACACAATTCTAATATAATCTCATGAAAACCGCTACTTACAAAAACTCCACACTGTAGTCATATTGTTATACTTTAAATTACTATAAATAAAACTTTATGGCTTTTAATTTTTATATTTTGATTGACAGTTTGCAGGAAGGCATTAAAGTCTGGCTGGTCTAATCAGTGCATGAAGCTAAGAAAAATGCTAGGTTGGATGGGAGAAGTAAATTCTCAAAGTAGAGCAAAGGAGGAGGATAACAGGCCAAATCTTACCATGTACACATTATTAATACAATAAAGTGACAGGCTGTGATGTGTCTCAATCAGAAACTACTATACAAAGTGAAAAACTATAGTTTTCAGCCATTAAACCAGTGGTTCCATATAATTGTACATCAAGTTACAGAAGAATTTCCCAGTCTCAAAGAAAGAAGACAGCTATCCCTTAGAGTGGGATTTTCCCAGGAGTATTTAGTTTAATCCTGAGGATTAAGGAAGAGGACACTGAAACGAAATGTATGCAGACACATTCTCCACAGTAGCCCTCCCCACCCATGCTTTTGTTTCCCAGTGTTTCAGTTCCCTGTGACCAACCAGGAGAAATCGGAAATTTTAAATTGGTCACCATTCTGTGGAGCAGGATGCTCTCTCACACCATCCTGCTCTGACACGTCTGAGATATGAATCACTCCTCTGTCTGTCAGCTCTACCCTATGTAAGCCAAACTGACTAGTCCCTTAGTAACCATCCCAGTTACAGATCAACTGTCGCAGTATAGCGTGCTCGTGTTAGGATCTGGTACTACGTGTGACTTCAGCTATGTACTTAGGGTACAGGGAATATGAGAACACCTCCCCCGTGAATGTGAGAGATCTCTGTAGTTTGGCAAGATGTTCTATAAAGAAATACAAAGGACAACATAAAACATTGGGCTGAAAAGTAAATAATAATAACAATAATAATAACAATAATAATAATAAATAAATAATAATAATAATGCAAAATTATTTAGTTGGCCCTTACAGATGCTACTGAATTCTCACATAGAAATAACTAAGAGATATTCTTTCTTTTTATGCAGCCTAGATGGGAATCCCAGGACAAATGAATCGGAGTTATGAAGATGAATTATGAATTAGTATAAGACAAAACTTTCTGTTTAGGTGTGTTATAAAATACATTGTCTCCCTCCATACACAGTAGTGATCTGTCCAATGAATTATTCAAACTAACACCAGACATCCAGAACTGAGGATATGTGTGAGTCCAATTTTGAGGTTTTGAAGTTTTCTATACCATCAGAGCTTAGTTTTTAATATGGCAATAATATATATATTAATAGCAAGACTTTCAAGATATTCAGAGGTTAACTAAATATTGATACCAGAGGGACAGTTTGAAGGACAATTTAGTTAGCCAGCCCCTCAAAAAAGAAAAATAAAATCAAGGGCGCACCTTCCACAAACCTCTACCTCTTCTTTGAGAAATTTTCTAAATGCCTTCACAGTGATAAAAATCACATCTCCAACACTGCTGAAAATCAGGCGAGTGTGAGCGCTGTTTCTCTGTAGAGAGTTTTCATTACTTAGTATGAGACTAAAACCTCCTAGGAGAGAACTGGTTTACAGCAGGAAAAGTCAGGGTCCAGACCACTGGAAACACTAAACAAGTAAAATACAGATGTCAACAGAATTCCCAAGAAATGTCTGAGCCATTCCATTATACTGAGTCATTAAGCTAAATTACTTATAATTTATCATTATACATTTAATCTAGGGTAAGAAAATAAGACTGTGAATTTATATAAAAAGATGTCTCTTAACCATCAAGCTGTGGATCATAAGACTGAGGAGAGCGGTGGATTATACTTGAAGCCCTAGGACCTGTCCTAAAAGATGCAGCGTTGAGCTGCTCTGTGTTATCAATCCCCAAAGCAGCAATTTCCAAACTACTCACAAGAAGAGAGACAAGAGTCAAGGCCAAAAGTTCTGGAAGCACAATGCTAATAGGGACATAAAGTGGCTTCCTACTGAAGTATTTCTAATAGTTTTAAATGTCTTGTATGAATTTCTAAGAAAATCTACACTATGTAGGAAACATTTACATCTAAAAGACAAATAAGGATAGTTTAGAGAGAGGAACATGCTTAATGTTTCCTCTCACCTTGCCTTTTAAAATCAACAATTTAAATAAGGTACAGAGTATTCAAATTATAAGTTTATAGTATGATTAATTATTGGAAATTGGGATATCCTTAGAACTACCCACCAGGTCAAGGAACAGAATGTTTCTACTCCAGAGACCTTGTTTCTGCTCCTTTGAAATATTTTCATATTTTTTATGCAAGATAATTGATATTCTGAAAGTTAAGGCCATTGTCTCACTTTATTTTTTGAACATAAAATACCTGCTTCTTAATCTTGATGCTTTAACAAACATTGTCTGTTGTTGAATCTGCATCATATTACATATAGCAATATTTCACTCATTTTCATTTCTGTATAGAATTTCATGAGAAAAATATATTTATTCTACCACTGAATATTTGAGTCCTTTCCAGTGTCTACCACCAAAAATAATATTGCTATGAAAATTGATTTTTCTAATCATACATCTGCATTTTTGTTGGATGTATTCCTACAGTGAAATTGTTAGGTAAGAGTGTAGATGTGCATAGTAAGATACTACCAGTTTCCAGAGGAGCAGATTACCTTCCATCCTACCAGCTTTGCACCAAAAATTCTTCCCATAGTTAATTCCCTAATTTGCTATCTTCAAGGATGATGATTAAAAAAAAAAAAGAGTCGACTCAGAATGATAACTATGATAGCATCAGTAGACAATGTCAGTATAACATTTAACCTTACATACTATTTTCATATGTTCACACAGAAACTGTAGCAGTGGTAGTGAACCCGTGGCACATGAGCCATAGTGGGATGTTTCTGTCACAGAATGCTCTAGAAGGTTTGCCATTACTGGACTAGGATATGTATTAGATATAAATACACTAAATAAGACTCACTTTGGAATTAGAGTGGAAACACAAAATGTCACAGATGAAAAAATCATACATGATTAAGACTATAGAAGAAAGATTAATAAATCTGAAAACACTGTGACATATGGTGAACAAAGTGAGTATAGTCATTAAGTTCTCCATGATACTAGCTCAGATGATACAACATTTTATAGAACAAAACATTATCTAGTCTCCTTGCTGATCTCACAGTATGTGTTTAACTAAATACACTAAGTTCACTAAGTTCACATGTTGAAAATCTTCAAAATAAAATGTTTCATCATACTAGCTTTGTTGATATTTAATAAAATCTTATAAATGCCCTTCAGCCTAACATAAAAATAAATAATTTCACTTTTCTAAGTACTAATGAGATTCTGCACCTTTCATTTCCTTTACTGCCCATTTGAATATCATCTCTTACGAAGGTCAAATACAGTAATAGCATTCATTTTTCCAGGGGGCACTCTTTTTCCTATTGATTTATAGGAATTTATTATAGTAACCCTTTTTTATCTGCATTCTAAATATCTTTTCCCAAATTGCAGCTTGTGTCTTTCAGTCACTAAGTATGCACTTTCTAATACAAAGAAATTTTGACTACTGATACGGACAAATTTAGCAATCTTTTTCTTATAATCATTGTTTTTCATGTCCTGATTAAAAATTTTTGGCTACTCTTTGGTCATAAGGATATCTTAAATTACTTCCTACAATGTCTGTTGTTTGTCATTTGTGCTTGATACACAACTGGATTTTTTAATTTTCTTGTGGACAATCAACACAACCATATATTGAAAATAAAATTGTGCATTTTCAAAAGAACTTACCTATAAATTTTGTAATAAATTAAGCCTACATTTATTCTTTGATCCAAATCTGGATTATAATCCATTTGTGTGTATATATATATATATATATATATATATATATATATATATATATATCTGCCCATACTATATTACCCTAGTTATGGTAGCTTCATAATAAGTCTACATATGAGGTAAAATTATCCTACTCTATTCAAAAATGTCCCTGCTATTGTTGGTCCTGGGCATTTTAATAAAATTTTTGAGAATCCTTGAGAGATACAAAAGTTACATGTTTTGCTATACAGGTCATACTTAAACTTGCCCGTAACCACTCAGCAGAAAAGTTTAACCACAAGGCATAAAACAGAAAGCTAGATTAGAATGCTGAGCTATAAAAAGCTTAAATCAACATCTTCCAACCTTGCCAGTTTTACCAACAACCCACTGCGATTATCGAACATTGGATTATGTATACAACTACTTTTTCTTAGTTCAATGAGAAGAAATTTGGTTGTACCAATAATGATTTTAAAAATCATAACATCTATACCCTGTGTTCTGTATAACTAATAGGAAGACAACAATATGCATTGTATCAAATATTGAAATGTACTACTAATGTGTTTTGAAACTGTCACATTGTTATACATTGTTATTTCTTATTAAAAGTAATAAAAACAATAGTAAATAATAAAAAACAAGTTGGCAAAACCATTTGAATGAAAATGAAAGTACACTTTCAGACCTTGAAGATACTGTTGCAGCTAGTGAAAAGGTAAGAAAAGATCTCTTAAAAATAACTAGGATGAAAAAAAAAATAACTAGGATGCAGAAAAAAAATAATTCAACATCTGCAAGATGATGCAAAAATGAACAATGTGAGATTAATAGGCATCAACAAGAAAGAAGGAGTTAATATACATGATATAAAATGAATATGGGTAGAAGTAATAACAGAAAACTCCTCAAATGTGGAGAAAGAATCTGACATTCAGGTAACCAAAGCATATAGAACTCCAAATAATATCAATCCAATTAAAACTACACTCAGGCATATAATCATCAAGATCCTAGAAATTCATCATAGGAAGAATACACTGCTAAAGAAAAGAAACAAATCATATTTGAAAGAAAACCCATCAGAATAAAGTCAAAATTCTCTTCACAAAATAGCAGGTCAAGAAGAGCATGAAGCAAAGTACTACAAGTCTTGCAAGAAAACAAACCAACAAAAAAGAACAGAACTTACATAGCTGTTTGATTCTATCTTTTAAAATAATTTTTTAATTATATCACAGTTTTCAAATGGACTGCCTCCTATTGCAGAAGGAAGTTCCAGCTTTTATTCTTCATGGTCCCTCTGATTTCTTATAACTGGTAAGCTTATCAGGGGATCAGGAATTTCATTAGTCTCTTCAAAACATGTGGCCCTATTATCTACTCTATCAGCTTTCTATTATATTTATTTCTGACTTTGCCTATCTTATTTTCCCCCTTGGTAACTTTTAATTTGCTATCCTTCTGCTGACTACTTAAGCAAATTCTTAGGTAATTTATCTTCTGCTGTTCTTCTTTTCTAATACAACTTATAACATGTATCCTAAATTTATTAAAGCCTAACATAAATTATTGCCTAAGCATCTTATTAATAGCATAGTATTCTAATTTAGTGATACAAACTTACATTTAATCTCCCTTAAATATAATTTCTAGTGTGAGCAAAGTGATGAAAACCTTTCCACTATTTGTAAAAATCCAATTTTAATACCTTAAAGATCCGGTAATTTAGCTGTAACTCAAACTGAAGTTTATTTCAATGTTTGGATTTGTCAAGAAAATTCTATCTCAGAAAAGACATGTATATCCAAATGTAGAAGCTCTTGCATTTGCCACATCCTTAATCAAGGTGATTTTTATCTCCTGAATTCAAGTATTTGATTCTACCAACTAATTGGGAAATGTGGCATTTTAAAAATTTTTGACAAAGCATGATCTGATTTGGTGAATCAGAACAAGTTCTTTCCAATGTCAAGTATACCAGTAGAATATTTGGAAAATATTCAGCAATAAAATCATAGAACCATTATAACATCTCTAAATTCTGTTTTTCAAAATGCTCTTTCAATAACATGAGTATTTTTTGAAAAAAGCAGTCACTCTCTCATTTACTCTTAAAATATCATGTCTGTTGAAGGGACTGATTAAGAGTGTACATTTTTAAAATATCATCTAAGTAATGAACTAAAATAGCCACTTATTATATAAAAGGTCAGGTAATTTGGAGTATTTGTGTTTGTAAGAAAATAAAATGTAACTTATCTCTTGGCTTTATATCTCTCTTACATAACTTACCACAGAATCACCAACAACCTTCTATGATGTTCAAAATTTTCTCATGGTCACTTGCTTCATCATAAACACTATTTAAAATTTGACATTAAAAAGGAAAAAAACAACGTATCTGTGGCACCAGATAGTGGATTGGTCCTATCTAGGTTCAGTTTTTCCCTGGAATATGTCTGCTTATGAATGTAGGGGATGGATTTCACTTACGGTTCTTCCTCTGTGATTTCACCCCCAGGACCCTTACTTATAAATTCTAATCAAAGCAGTCACATTTACTGAGCTTTTCTAGAAAACAATTGATTTAGAGAAGCCAGTTCATCTGTACAAAATAAATTATTTAAATCATTATTTTATGGATCGCAAAGTATTTGCTTCATGTTCATTCACTGAAACAAAAACTAATAAATGTTATAAACTGAAACATGATAAAGTCATGTAAACAGCT
>PVJA010038721.1:0-19514 GCA_004027025.1 Myocastor coypus
GACAATATGCAATATGTCAACTTTCAAAGAAAAGAAGGGGGAAAAGAAAAAAAAAAGTAATGTGGATTTAGAAAGGTTAATGTTTAATTGTTTGATCAATCTTATATGCCTATATGTATTAATCTAAACTGATCTGATGATGAAAATATGTAATATAACCATTGTTAAATTTAAACAATAAAAAAATTGAAAAAAAAAAAAGAAGAATAATTTTTGAGAGTTTGAAGAAAGTTCTGTGGCCACACTGGACTGTTTTACTCCAAAGGGTGAAAAGTGGTTGTAGTGGTGAGGACCAAAGAGGCAAACATTCTCTTCCAAATCTATTGCGTGCATAGCCATCAGACAGGAAAGGAATGCAGCCAAGAGGATCATAATGATTTTGCCCTGAAGGCCCCCTGAAGCTTGGGGTCCATGCCCCAGTGCAACTCACTAGTAACCATGGAACATGTGGCATGGGGTGTTGACCTCCCATCTACTCTCTTGTACACATCCTGGCAAAGGTGAGCCCTCAAGCCTTGCTGTGATGCTGAGAAGGTTCTTATCTGTCTGGTCTTCTTTGCCATGAACTACATGTTGCCCTAGCCCTGCACCATCAGCAATCTACCAGGTAGTCACTACAGCTTCAGAGAACAGGTCCCACACATGCCAAAGCTTTCCCCTCTCAACCACCTGCATTTTACTCTGCCTGAGATTTCCTCTCAGCTTTCTTGTCCCTTGATAGAATAGATGTTTAGCTGTGCTCTGCTTAATCTCTTAGATTTATGAGGCAATGCAATGCCTATAGTGAAAATGTACCCACCAATGTTTTTGTCATGTGCCTGCCTTCTTTGTCTCTTACCATACCTAGCTTTGGGGATTGCCTCCCAGATAACTACTGACACTCTACTCTTTGTTCCAGCACCCACCTTCGAGCAGAATCTTAACTAAGACACCTACTCTGAGCAATTCAGTGTTATGTAAAGCTACTCTGGGTGAGAATCTGGCACTCGACTGATAGCCAACTATGTGATATGTCATGAGGAGCCTACTAAAAAATATTTCAACAACAGCAGCAATGTGATATTAGCTAAGTAGTGGCCCATGATACAATCTACAGATGGCCAGGTATTTGTATTTAGTTAGAGAAACTCACATTTGAATGGTGCCTTCAATAAACCATCTCCTTCCAGTACTAGAACCTTTACTAATTCACATAGCAAATGCTGTATTAGGACAGCTAATGATATTCAAGATATGTGCGTGGCTTCAATCTAGTTTTGAGACCTTTTCCACTCATAGATGAACAGGCTGTGGGAGTTTGTGGCTTTCATGGTGGTGCTACTGTTGTGCTGGTACATGCTGGGCAACAGGATGCTAAACAACACATTGTTTGGAGAAACCTGTCATGCTTGCTAATTTCCACAGTGTAATCATTCTCATCGCAGCCAAATCACAAACATAAAACATTGAATATGGAATTGGGGAGAGATGTACACTATTGACACTGGTCAACAGGTAGAAGCTTGAATAACACATCCTACTCTGTACTCCTAATGTTGTGTCCTACGTGGGTCCCAGGGTTCTCACCTTCTTAGAAATTAGCTGAATCCTGTTATGAAAAGTCATCCCCTTGACTTCAGGCAAACGCTTCCTCCAAAGTGAGCCTAGTGCTCTAAAAAGCACAAGAGCGAGTTCAGTCTTTCAAGAATATTAGCTATTGTATTATATGATGAAAGACTTGGAAATGGGCATATAAACCAGCTCGGATCAATTTTTTAACATATACCATAGATATACAGGTAGTATGTCATGTTAGGTTGGGGAAGATAGGGGTCCATCTTAAATGAAAGAAATAAGAGCTCTGTTTTTATTATCTCATGAATTCTAAGTAATATTGCTGGTCAACTGTTCTACCCTAACCTAGAAAGCTATTTCTACCAACTCTCTTCTTTGGCATGCCCCCAAACTACATGGGTAAGACCTGAAGGTAAAAATGATGGGACAGCCTCAAATTTCAAGAGGAGTATAGCCTAACAACACTACGTAATAAGACTGTCTGAACAGTTGCCACCATTTCATAAGAACTCCACCAATATTTCTAGATGCTTCACATATATGATGATCTCAAGGAATCTGATTGATAAAATACACTACAAATGACTTATTGTGTTACAGAAGTCACAATAAGAGATGAATTCAAGATACAGGCTGTAACCTCAATTTGAATGTGATTGCCAAGACTGGAGCATGGAGACAATAGAGGAAATGAAATGAGTGGGAGAGAGGCTACCAGTTCACAGTCATGTTGGCCCCGGGGTTTCAAAGGAAGAATGGTTCCTGAAAAAACCAAAGGAGCCTCTCCTGGCATGTCACAGGTAGGGGACTGCAGGAACACTAAGTGGAGGTTTGGGGTCCTGAGTCTGATCTCAGGAGTTTTGCTATTGAACAGCTATATATGGCTTTGGGCCAGGCATCAAGGATAGATGGACCTGCTTCCCTGTATGTGAAATAGAAAGATGGTATTATGCTAGTGCCTGCCAGAGGTATTCTTCTCATCATTTATACTAGCAGATCTAGTTAGCTTTGAGGATACAAGGTCTTCAAGGAACAAGCCTGACTCCCTGGTAACTTTCTGAGCAGTTGCCTCACCCTGACTCTGCCTCTGGATTCTTTAGTATCTAGTCATTCAGCAGAGCTTTATTGGGTCAAGCCACTGCATTTATGCTTCTGTTACAACCAAATATAATCCCTAACCTTGTACCATATAGCAATGATTTTCCTAGGAAGACATATTTTCTTAAGAAAAACACCTCAGAATCAGAGCAGGGGCATTTCAACATTCTCACTATTTTAATCACAAACACTACAAAAAGTGAGAATGAACAAACGCCATTTGGCTGGTAAAAATATGCAAAAGATGAAAGTGGGCAGTTCTATATTTAAATAGGTAAAGTAATTGATAAGAGTAAATATGGTTATTTCTCAACTCCTTGGAGAACTCAGGATTCTATACTTGAACCATGCCAATCAATTAATTTGTAGCACCTTGCATATAGTGAGGATACAAGGACATGGAACTAATAACTCTGAAGGGGGAGGATGTACTTAGAATTTAGGGACCTTTCCTGTACGCGACTTCTAGATAAATCTATTTGCTGTAAATGTGACATGTGTGCAACAGTGACCTTCATTAACTTTTGTAGCACCTACCGTTTATGGACAGCAAAGCGGAAGTGACTCACAAAATACATAGGCCAGAAATGAAGGCAGGAGTGTCCACTCAGTTAAACAGATAGGTAGCGCTTCATAGACTCTGAAGCAGATGAACCTTTTTCCCTCAGGACTTGCTCAAAAAAGGAAGACACCTTGTGGCTTACACATGCCAGACTTCTGACAGTATCTCCAGAAAAGGTCCAAACCAGGGTCTATGCTCATCCCCTATTGTGTACAAGTAGGGCTGTATTCCATTTTCCTCACATGTCCTGTGTGAACTTCAATCAAATTGACTAATACATGCCATCTGTCACAATTACACTAAACACATCAGGGTCAGTAGTGTAATCAGGTCCTCCGGGATGTTTCTTTGTTAGTAGCACAGGCTGATGGAGGTTAGAAGAAGGAATAATAAGCAGAACACAGGGAGATGACCTCAGAATACAAAACAGGACACGCAGGCTCTGTAAAGAACCAGCTTTTGATTTTATAGAACAGTTCTACTTGCTTTTCTAATTTCTGTGTACTTATTTTCTACTTTTACCTTTAACTCTGTCAGTCTATATTCATTCAATTTATTTTCTCAGATGTATCCCATGCTTTGATTTCAAAGATTAAGTCACTTATTCCTTGTCCTCCTTCTTTTTCCTAATAAAAATAGTTGTGCTATTTCCCCAAGTATGGTCATATCATTGGTTTTAACAGGTTGTACTTTCTAAATTTTTTATTTCTCCTTAACCCAAGAGTTACAAAAAAGAGGGTGGTTTTTGTTTTTAATTTCAAGGAGTGCAGCTCAAAGAGCATAGGTCATTTTTGTTTTGTTTTTACTGGATTTTTTTTTCTTAGTTTCTAATTTTAGTGGTTTGTAGCCAGTGAGCATAGCTCAAGTGACTTCTTTATAAAAACATCACTAACCTTTTCTAATATATAATTTTGTCTAAATGTTTAGTGTGCTTTTGAAAGAGCACATTTTTAGCTAGATACATGTCACTGTGTTATTTAAATCTTTCGTATTCTTATTTTTAGTGTGCTTTCTATGTTGACTCTTTAAAAATGTATCTCAAAGTCTATTGTGATTATGGAGTTATCCATTTATCCTTAAATTTTCTTTTTACTTTTGCTTTACATATTTAGAAGCTGTGTTGGCAGGATTATTGGTGTTCGTTTGATTAATACATCTTTGTTTCTCTCTGAAATATTGTGCTTTGGCCCCTTAATTATAAATTCTCTGTTGTCTGGCATTAGAATTGCTAAATTTGTCCCATTGTCAATAGCATTTTTCTTTTATGTTTTTCCCCATTCTTTTCACTTCAACCTTCGTGTGGCTTCTCAACTTGCTTGAGAGAGCAGGACACCCTGTTCGGGACAGCATGACCTCCAGCCTGTCTCCTGTGATTTGGGTGAACAACAAAGGGAGCTGCCACTCCTCTGAGAAGGCCTCAGTCATTAGGGCCCAAGCAGGACCCACTGTTTCACCTGGGTGGCACAGCCACCAAAGGTCCCGCCCATCCTGGCCCCAGCCACTGCTCAGCAACCGGAGCTGCTGGTTTCTGCCTAAAGATAGGCACATTGGTTGCTCATTGCTTATGCCCAGCAGGGTCAGTGGAGAAAGGACAGAGGGCCAGGACATCAGGATGTTTCCGGGTCAAAGCCAAGTACATCATTCCTTCAAGGAGACTTCTTGAAAGACCTCCTTCTGTGAGACAGAAGCACGCTTGAGTCCGTGCCCACCTTTACAGAAGTTGGCTCCTATGTGAGTTCTGAGTTGTGATTTCTTTTTTTAATCTGATCTCAACTATTTTCCCTTTTTTGATATTCATAAAATATTTATTTGGCTGACTAAAGACCCAATTATTTCCCAGCATGATTTTAAAATCAATTATTTTTGGCATTTCTAGGGATTTGGAGTGGAATAGAAAGGGTGCAAAGACTCCCGTGAAGCTCATTATGTATTTTCATTTCCTTAGGCCAAACTACCCAAAAAGGAATTCTGGAGCAAAGCATAAGAATACTCTCAGAGACCCGGATACATGCTGCCAAGTTGTTTTCATTTTAAATATTTTCATTGCTTAGAACAGAAAGAGAATCTATAAACTAAGTAGTCAAATAGTTAACGGGTTATTGTAATGCCTTATAAAGGTGTAAGGGACATAATAAACAGGGCACATTTAAAGTAAAATTTGCAACTATCAATCTAGGTAGGCACACAAGAAATGATCACCACATTCAACAGAATGACAATGACAACAACTTGAGACTCTTGCTGATATCCTTTCACAGCCGCTCTCCAGCCCCCAGGGCTCCAGGAACTCCTGCCCAGTGGCAGCTCTGGGCTATCTTCCCAATGTTCATGTTTTCCAGTGGTCTTTCTCTTCCCCAAATCTCTCAGTCTCTGTTCTCTTCCCTTGTTTTTTTTTTTTTTTTTTTTTGTTTGTTTTGTTTTGTTCTGTTTTTGTTGTTGTTGTTGTTTTGTTTTTCCAGAAAGGATGTCTTTATATTTAACAAAAAACTGTTTAAAATGTATATTTTACTACATCTTATGGTCTGTATTCATTTTGCAATTATCAATAGGATAGAAAGTGCTAATATTACATTTAAAAGGGGAAGACAAGCCAGGCGTGGTGGCGCACGCCTGTAATCCCAGCACTCGGGAGGCTGAGGCAGGAGGATCAGTGCGAGTTCGAGACCAGCCTGGGCTACAAAAGTGACCTCAAGGCCAGCCTCAACTGCATAGCGAGACCCTGTCTCAAAAAGACAAAAAAAAAAAGGGGGGGGGGGAAGACAAGGCTCCCAGTTGTTAAAATACTTTAACCTTTATCATACAGTGAAAAGTAGACACGCGTCATTAAGGAAGGCCACATAAGTAACTCTACATTAGTAGTCCAAAACACAGATGCTATGCTTGGTCTCCAATCTCATGATAGCACCATGATGATAGTTATAATGACTGGGTCCGCATTAGTGGTCATACATGCACTTTGGCTTTTCTGCAAATTGTAGAAATTCAGATGACCTCATTTACATGGAGTATCACAGGTTGAGAATAGTTTAATGAAATGTTTTTCACTTGGAAAGACATATATTTAAAAAATGTAGCCTAAAAGAATAAATGATTTATTGTGGAGTGTTAGACTTTGTAATACACAGAATGAATAAGGATTTCAGTTAAAGGAATGACTTTACAAGACATTCTTTCTTCCTTTTTGGCAGCAAATCATACCATCATTGATGTCTGATCCCAATTTTAGTTCAAGTAATCCTAAAGCAAAAGTAGATCCACTGCAGAGGTTTGGTACAGGTAAGTTCTTCAAAGAGCAGGATATGCAAATAGTCAAGTTGCACCAATCCAGTTACCACATTGCCTAAAATTCTATTCCTTTTAATTCTTGATTAATTATCTCTCAAAATCCAAATATTCTGGAAGGTTGTATTCTTTGTAGGTATTTTTTTTATTTTATTTTTTATTATAACTTTTAATAAGAAACAACAATGTATAACAATGTGACAGTTTCAAAACATGTTATTAGTACATTTCAATATTTGATACAATGCATATTGTTGTTCTCCTATTAGTTATACAGAGCCCAGGATATAGGTGTCATAATTTTTCAAATCATTATTGGGACAACCAAATTTCTTCTCACTGAACTAAGAGAAAGTAGTTATATGCATAATCCAATGTTCGATAATCACAGTGGGTTATTGTAAAACTGGCAATGTTAGAAGCTGTTGATTTAAGCCTTTTACAGCTCACCATTCTAATCTAGCTTTCTGTTTTATGCCTTGTGGTTAAATTTTTCTGCTGGGTGGTTAAGGGCAAGTTAGAGCAAGACCTGTATAGCAAAATATGTAACTTTTGTATCTCTCAAGGTCAGTCAAATCCCCTCAGGATTTACTTTGGAACCATTTACAGTGCTTTGTAGAACTTTTGTCAGTGTCAGCCGTCTGGATGAGTCACGGCCATTGCTTGACCAGTTTGCTCTCTGTGAAAGCCTGAGAGAATGTTTTCTCTCTAGGTGACTCTCCTTAGGCACACTATACTTCATCTATCCCTTTCCTCTGAGGTCTGTAATGGTTGATACATTACATCAACTTGAGAAGTTTAGAAGCTTAACCAAAGGACTCAGCAGGGAGCCAGGGTCCTCACTTGGTAAATAGCCTCATCCTATGCAAGAGTAGGGCGTAGAGATTGTGTAAGCACTGTGACCATCCTGGGAGCAGGATAGCATGCTTACAATGCAAGGAAGGAAAACAGTAACCCCTCCCTGCCCACATTTCACTCCTGCTATTTTTGCTGTCTCCTGCCACCTTGAACTGTTGCCTCTGTGCCAGGCCACTCTGCCTTGGAACCAGCTGGGGTTTTTTTTCTTTTTTTGGGGGGGGATGTATTTTAGGGAAGGGTGTATAGGGTGTTCAGGGTCTCACTACTACATCAGACTCATAGTGATCCACCTGTTTACAGCCTCCCCAGAGCTGGGATAACAGGCACCCACCATCTCAGCATGCCTCCAGAACCAGCTGATTAAGGACTGAAACCTCCACAAACCTTGACTTAGGGGGTTGGCCAAATAGCTCAGTAGATTAAAGCACCTACAGGTAGGCACAGGGGCCAGGGTTCAATCCCCATGCCTGCCATGCTGCTCCCACCTGCGGGGGCACACTGAGATGGCAGCTGAGACTGGGAACAGTGGTGCATGCCTATAATTCCAGCTTTTGGGAGGCTGTAAACAGGCGGATCACTATGAGTCCCATCTAGTAGTGAGACCTTGAACAGCCTGTAGACCCTTCCCTGAAATACAAAAAAAAAAAAAAGAAAGAAAGAAAGAAAGAAAGAAAGAAAGAAAGAAAGAAAGAAAGAAAGAAAAATCTATGAGCTAAATAAACCTTTGCTTCCTTAATTTGGGGTGTTAGGTATTTTGTCCCACCAGTAAGAGAGAAGCAGCTAAGACATCCCTCATAAGGACATCACTCAAATTAGATCTGTTTTATTCCATTTTGATCTCACCTTAATTTACATGTTAGTTACATCTTCAATTTTCAAATAAATTTCCAGCAGCAGGTACCATAGATTAGAAATTTATTTATTTATTCTGTATTATGTATTATGTATTATTATTTATTATGTATTTAGCACAAGGTCTACAGGGTCACACTACAGAGATCGGACGTGCAGTGATCCTGCTGTTTTCAGCTTCCCAAGTGCTGGGATTACAAGCATGTACCACCATTCACATACACCAGGGATCAAACCTGGTCCCTGAGTCTGCCTAAGTAGGCACTTTGATCCACTGAGCTGTCTGGCTGGCCCTAGATTAAGACTTTGATGTGTCTTCTTAAAACATATGTCAATCTATAATACTATGAATACATTACATTGCAAAAGAATTTTCACAGATGTGATTAGGGTGAGGACCTAGAAATAGAAATAAATATTATCCTGGCTTATCTAGGTGGGCTCAAGACAGTCCCAGGATTCTTATAAAAGAAGCTTGCTGGAGTTCAGCAGAAAAGATGTGACAATGGAAAAAAGTTGAGTGTGACACAGGCACAAATAAAGGAATGCAAGTGCCCCTAAAGCCAGAACCGGCGGAGAATGAACCATCCTGCAGAGCCCGCAGAAACAAGGCAGCTCTGTCAGCACTTTGACTTTGGCCTCTAGGGCCCACTTCAGACTTCTGACCTTAAAGATGTTTGGTTTTTTTAGCTACTAACTTTGCAATGATATTGTAGCACCATAGGAAACCAGTGCATGTGGGCTCACAGTACCCATCACATATAGACAATTTTAGCTATTATTGCTTTAGGAATTGTTGCCCTTCCCCTTCTATCCTTCAGTAAAAAATTATATACACTAATTACATGCATGTTATTCTAATTACATGCATGTGAAGCCTCTACAAGTTACCTTATAGCTCACTAATACTCTGCTTATTTTAATTTTTTCCTCTTGGTTTAATTTTTCATAATTGGTATTGCTGTCTTCAAATTTGTGAATGTTTCTACAATGTCAAATCTACTGTTAACGATATCTAATTTACACCTTTGATATTGTGGCTTTCTGCACATTTAGAACACTGACTTGCACTTTTTTCTGTTTAAGTATCTTGTATGTCTCTTTGGCTTGTTAATACAGGGCTTACAGTGTGTTCAGAGTCTGACCATGTAGATTGGACTTGCAGTGATCCACCTGTTTACAGCCTCCCAAGAGCTGGGATTACAGGCGCGTGCCACAATACCCAGTCTCAATCGCCATTTCAGTGTGCCCCAGGGAGCACTACATACCAGGGATGGAACCTCAGCTACTACATCTGCCTGAGCTATTTAGCCAGCTCTTCTTTTGTCTCTACATATTTTTTGAATGCATGCAACATAATAGAACAATTGTTCTAACGTCTTTGCCTAACTCTGATATTGCTGTTGATTATGGGTCAATTCTGATTTTTTTTTCTTATCACAGGTTGTTTCCCTAGTGTATTAGGTAAGGTTCATTAGAGGAACTGAACCAATGTAAAATGTGTAATTATAAGGGGATATGCCATGTTGTGGCTCATGCCAGTAATGCCAGCACTTAGGAGGCTGAGGGAGGAGGATTGGTGCGAGTTCGAGACAAGCCTGGACTACAAAAGTGAGCTCAAGGCCAGCCTGAAATGCACAGTGAGACCCTGTCTGAAAAAGACAAAAAAAAAAGTGGGGGATATGTTAGGTAGGCTCCCAAGATCAGGGGCAGAAGAGACCACAGTGGCTTTCTGTATACAGGAAAGCTGGAGGATCGAAGAGACGCTCAGCCCAAGAAAATGTAGGCCACCAATCAAAAGGGACTGAAGATGCAACGCCAGTCACAAACCTGGAGGCTCACTGTAAAGACACCAGCAGAAGTCTGCACTAGAATGCTGGAAATGCTGTCCAGAGGCAATAATAAAGACTGGAGCTCTTTCAAGACAGGAATACGCCCTCCCCTGTTCCCTTTTAATTCTATCCAAGTTGTGAGCCTATTGGGTGGCCTCACCCACATGTAGGGTGTATCTTTCCCCCCAGTCTAGTCATCATCCACAAACACATCCAGAATTTACTAATCTGCTAGGTTACTATCTATCACTCAAGTCAAGTTGACATATCATAACCAATGATCACCTCCAATTTTTTGTGAAAGTCTTTATCAGATCCCTGTCATTAAAATTTTCACCTTGTTTGGTACTAGGTGTTCTTGTGTTCCTGTCAATGTTTTTGAGCTCTATTTTATTAAAATTACAAAGAAATAACTTCCATTTAGTCTTTTTTCTTGTTGCTCTTAAGTCTTCTTAGGCAAGACCAAGGCAGTAGATAGCCTAGGCCCAACCGCCTTTCACCAAGGAAACAAGGCTTTCCTGAGTAACCTACTTGATGCCCTGGAAATTATCAGGCTCTTTCCCAGTCTGAGTGGTAGAACCAGGCTCTAACACTGATCATACAGGAGATCCAGATTATTATTTCCTCAAATGCTTTTGTGTGGCCTCCTCCCCTGCCTCTGGTAGTTTCATCACGTAACCAGGCTAATATTCTCTGCTTTAAAAATTATTTCGTATACTACATCTTTGTTTCAGGTGGGAAAGTGAATCAAGTCTTTTTACTTCATCTTAGTTGTAATAAAGATAAACTTCTTTCTTAGTGTGAGAAGTCTGTCTTCGCATACTTCCACTATTTAACACAGACAGAAAGCAGAGCTCCTGAGGCTGGGGATATGGCTCAGTGGAGCAGTGCCTGCTTGGCAAGCAAGAGGTCCTGAATTTGATTGCTGGTAACCACCCATCCTCCCAAAAGGAAAGAAAGCAGAGCTCTGTGATTGTAAGCAGGAAGCATTACTAGCCTGAAGAAACCTGCCTATGTGGTTCTTTGATGTTCTCAGCAACTCCTAAGGGCTTGAGAGATTCACCAGGCTCAAATTGAAAACTACTAGGTCTACTCAAACTCCTCTTTTTTATTTTTACACTGGATAAAACTGATACCTAGAGGATTATGTCACTTGCCCAGTGTCATGCAGTTACAGTCAAAACCATTAAGATAAAAGGGAATAATGACTGCACATAAGCCAAAGCTTCACAAAGGACAGCAGTTACTATGAGGTCTAGCCTTCATTTTTTTTTTTAATTTTCAGAAATCTGTGATAGTAACAGGACAAAGAGAAAGGCTACAAATGGGAAAGGATCTGGCACTAGTGAGGTGAGTCCCCACTATCCCTTCCCTTTTAAGTCAAGTTCTCTTCCTGAAGCTCCCCAGAGTTTCATTCTAGAACCCCATCTCTGAATCCCAAGGAGAAGTCTACCCATGTACTCTGTCACCTCCCTTCCATTGGCAAAATTCTAAAATCCAGTAAAATGCTGCTCCTCACTATCCACAGAACATTTAAAAAGAGAGTTCACCTAGAATAGTGTGACTGCGTCTATTCACAAAATGTAATGCCTCCTTAAAACAGCACAGATTCCTCTCTGCCTTGAACTTCATGGAGTAGGATGAGGTGTGGTGGGGCGTAGGAAGCCAGCTTGGAGTGAGCATGGCTCGAGGACTACGCTGCGAGCAAGAGGACAAGAAGGCCCAGAGGCCAAGCCCAGGTAGCTCAGGCATGGCCATGATGGGTGAGCCTGGATTTGCCAGTCAGTGAGATTCTTTGATTCAAGCAGCACTCAGAGAACTTGTTCCTGCTTGCTTTCAAAAGAATCTGGGAGTTATAGCTGAATTTAAAAACAATTGCAAATTACTTAGAGCTCCTTGGAGATAGGATAATATATAAAAATGTAGTACTACTATGATGTTAGCTTTGCTTAAATATGGTTAACCATACTTAAATATTTACAATATTACATTGAGACAGATTATCTACATAACTCTTAAGGTCTTCTCCAGTTAATTTCCCAAACTATAGGAAGGTTAAGTACTCAGGAGTCTTACTATCTTGCAACCCACGATAGCCAAGAACTTGGGATATATTTAGAATTCTTTAATATCATTAAGGACTGAAAGAATTTCAATACAACATGGCTATTCCCCCACTACAACATTACAGTATGTTTTATTAGCATGCAAATAAAAATTAAGTATCCTTTCTGCAGAAATTAATACTGCTACTTTGTCCAATTCTATAGGGAAAAATTTACTAACTCATTTGATTCATTTTGGAATATATATATATATGCAAATCAGCCCCTTAAAAGATAGCTTATTTCCCCTAAAAAGCATAGTATTCAGCTTATCATAGCAATATGACATCAAGCAGTTGGCAGTTTTTTGGCAGTTTTGTAATTTGAACTTCAAAGCTGTGGCTTAGGCTATACAGGTATGAATGAGCCCTTCAGAACTCTATCATGATAGCCGGGCGTGGTGGCTCACACCTGTAATTCCAGCACTCAGGAGGCTGAGGCAGGAGGATTGGTGTGAGTTCGAGACCAGCCTGGGCTACAAAAGTGAGCTCAGGACCAGCCTCAACTGCATAGCGAGACCCTGTCTCAAAAAGACACACACACACACACACACAAAAAAAGAACTCTATCATGTAGGACCTGCTCCACTATAACTGATGTCTTTGTTCTACTTCAATACTAGAAAAAGAAAAAACTGTGAGTCAAAAAAGAAAAAATGCAAATTAAGAATAGGATAGGTACACAGCTACTTTCTCTTAGTTCAATGAGAAGAACTATTTGTACTAATAGTATTTAGACAAGATATCATGTCTACATCTTGTCCTCTGAATAACTACTATGAAGACAACAATATGCAATGCATTAATTATTGTAACTGTCCTACTAACCTGTTTTGAAATTGTCTCATTGCTGTTTCTTTCTCATTAAAATTAATTTAAAAAAGGAAAAAGAAGGAGATGGCCAGTGAGATAGCTCAGTGTTCTCAAGTGGCTGTTTAGGCAAGCTTAGGCAGGTACACGGGACCACAGTTCAACCCCTGGCACCACACGCTGTGCCAACTCCATCCTCAAGGTGGGCTGAGCCAACCCTCCCCCCAAAAGCATGAGAATATGAAGCCAAGAAGTGTTCACAAGAAATGCATATATAGATGGTTGTTCTGTTACATACTCTACATGTATGGGTCTATATGTAAAAAACATCACATTTCCTACATAAATGTAATATATTACATGGAATCATATTAACAACGTCTTTAACACCTGTACACTACATAGGTTCATTTATGGAACCAAAAACTAAGCATTTAATAGGCACTCTATAAATATTTCAAATATTTTGAATATAAAATGTGAATATAAAATGTACTCCATATTTATATAAACTGATACATTTATATAATTCATAAATTATAGCTGTACTGTGGTGATGAATTGCTTCTGATTTTAATAAGAATGAAGATTGATTGTCATTAATCAGTTTTAATGCCTCAGAAATGCCCATAAGGTTCAAGTGACTCTAGAAGAACCTACAACCTGGAATCATAACTATTAGGTGTGATCAAAGAATTTCCTAACCAGCACACATTAAATTAACTATAACACATACCAACCTTTAACTCCAAAAACTTATCCCCAAATCAACCATTTGTCTCCATTGTAGCAGGCAAGGCACACTCTCTAAGAAGGATGGTCATCATGGAGCAGAAGAGTTTTGGCCTAAGAGGCAGAAATCCAGCTGTGGAACAAACAAGCTGAGAACACTCGTCCAAGCCCCTCCCTCCAGACTTAGTTGCAGCATCTGTGAACTGTGTAGTTGTACTTCACAACACAGGGCTCCTTTGAGCTCTGTATATGTTTATTTAATCATTGAATGTATCTATATCCTAGAAAAGTATAATAGGGGTAAAAGGAAAATAAACATGTTAATAATATCTGTATAAAGTATTAGAAATAGAAAAACTCGTAAGAAGTAGGTAGGGTCCTTGAGTCAATTAAATTTTATATTTAGTTCTGAGCAATCAGGGAAAAGAGAGGTAAATCTTACAAGTTTCACTTTGAAAGGAAGAAACTTTCTTATTTCTTCAGGTATAACCTTTGGGGTAATCATCCCTGTCCCAGTAGAGAAGATAAACTGTAATCTCATGTTCATCGAGTCTTTATCTTATATTCTACGAGGTAAAATCTAAGACATTCATGTATCCTCGTTTTTTATAGGTGGTGAAATGTCACTATGAGGTCACCCAGTATCACACAATTAAGAAAATAAAAACTAGCAGCATTAAATAAAAATATTTCAGAGGCCACCTGGCCAGCTATGAGCAGCAAAGAGACTCAAAGCTCCAGAGTTCCTGGGCCTGGAGTCAGGCTATAGGTGACACCAGGGCCAGCGTGGAACTGAGGTCTGGACTCTGCCAAGCTGTGAACATACAAGAGAAGCAGGTAGGCAACCATGCACACACTCTTCAGGATACACATGTATTCCTTTCACCCAGGCCCGTTCCTGTCACCAAGGTTCAGTTTTAACCTGACAAATTAAGTATGAAGTTTACTTCATCTTTTGCAAAGAGTAGTGTTCTCAATAAGTCAGAAGCAAGCTGCAGAATGGAAATGGACATTATCAGAGACATTGCTTGGAGACGTTGTGCTAAGAAACTGCAGCAGGTTATGAGCGGGAAAAACATCTGGCTCCATGGTCCCCCAGAAGCCTCTGACAGAACCCAGCCCTACCAGTTCCCTGCTAAAGACATCCTATGATAGCCCAAGTAGCTGAAAAGCCACTGGAGACTGAAGTCACTACAGAGAATACAACATTCTAAGAATAAATTCTGACAGCAGTTTGTAGGAACGTTTCCCTCAGTTCTGGGCCTCAGAAAAGAATTGTGAGGTTGCTCACTGTAAGAATAAGAATGGGTATTCTCTGGCCCTCCCTCTAATCTCCTGGGAGTAGGGGAAGCCAGGTGATAGAACGTAGGTTTCAGAGAACACCTGGGAATTCTGCCTCATCCCGAAGAGCAATTTTTGTTTTAAAAACAAAATAATGTGCCTATGATGTACACCATCTCCCACTCAAGTCTTTCCCCCATAAGCCAGCCGGGAAACACTTCCAATAAGCATCCACATGTCATCGTTTACTTCTATAATATCTGTACAAGGTGTTAGAAACAGAAAAATTCTTTAAAAAGCAGATATGGCCCTTTAGTAAGTCACAACTACTTAGTGGAACTCTGAGACTAGGCCTTGCCTATCCAAACACCTAACTGTGGGTCTTTCTTTCAGTGTCTTTTTTTCAGCAAGCATCTATTTCATGCCTACAGAGCCAAGAGAAAATGTGGTCCACCATGCTCTCCCTCTGGAAATTTCTAGGTCTGATGTGACAGAAATTCATTCCTCTCACTTTCCGCTATACAACTAAGCAAGCCTGAGGCTATGACCAATTTTAGCAAGCAGAAATTGATTATCCTTCTGAGGAAAAAGCATCAATTATTCCACAAGATCCTAGGCTCCAGGACAAAATGTGGCTTTCCCCAGATTGGTTAAGGAATTAGGGGGCCCAGCAGAAGAATCACCCAATAATAAAAGCCGATAGACTTCCTCATTCCTCATCCAAAGCTAACACATTATCAAAATGTGGACACTGATAAGGCACAGAGGCAAGAAGAGCTCTCTGGAAGGTCTCTAGAAAGCAGAAACACTTTTTTCTATCTGTGGGAATTCAAGGACATAAATTAATGAGCTCTGAAAAACAAATGTCTTAAAATTTTCCATATACATGCAAATATGCAAGAAGTAGACAGACCTCAGTTTCTACACATCACAAAGATTCCATCCACTCTTGCCCTTCTCCAATGTGCCAGACCCAGGCCATAGAATAATCTTTTTAAAATATGAATCCAGTTAGTTTGTCCATCTTGCCAGGCATGAAATGTGTCAATGGCTTCTCATTGCTTTTCTGCTAAAGATTAAAATCCTAGCTAATGGATCCAGATTTTTCTCTGTTTATTGTGATTTGGATCAGAAAGGTTCCTCCCGTCTCACATGTTGAGAGGTGGAGCTTTTGGAAAGTGACAGAATCATTGGGGTGCCATGCTCATCAGTGGAGGAATCTGTTGATGATGTCATAGCTAAATGTGCTAGTAGGTAGTGAGGCCAGCTAGAGCAGGTGGGCTACGGAAGATGTAACCAACCTGAAAAGATGAACACCTACCTTCTGTTCTTGTGCTTCCAGGCTACTGAGTGGTTTTGCTCCACAACACCCTTCTACAATGTCATTTCTGCTTTAGAGCAAGCTGACTATGCATGGACTTGACCCTCTGGAACTGTGAACCAAAATCACAGGTATCAGTTATTTTGTCTTAGCAACACAAAAGTGGTGAATATACCGATCCAGTTATAGACCTTGCTTCAGTTCCTTCGAATCTCCATGCTTATTCCCATTCAGAGAACCACTCTATTTGCTATTCCTACTGTTTGGACAATTCTTCCCTATCATCTTCATCCAGGTAATTCCATCTCGATAGACTTTGGCTCATTGCTATTGCCTTAAGAAAAATTGCCTTGACTTCCCCTAAATCAATCTGTTCACATATTTGAATGAATGCCTACTAAGTTCCAGTTAGTATCTTAATTATTAATATATGAAGGCACTGAAAGGCAATGTGGCTGGAAGGGACAATAAATATAAATCTTATGAGGTAGGATAGGTACAATAAAAAACCAATAAGAAAGTAAAGAATAAAAGGATCGAGCATTATTTTAGAGAAAGTAGTCAGGAAATATCTCTCTGAAAAAGAGACACTTAACCAAATCTAATCTGTGGAGGACAAAGCTGTGGTACCTGGAAGAAAAAAATTCCAGGTAAAGGAATCAGCAAGTGCAAAGTCCCTGAAGATGGAACTGACGTGGAAAAAATGTCATAGTTTTATGCTATATTTTAGTACGATGTTTCTTATTACAGCACTATCAAATACAATTTCAAATTTAATTTGATGTAATGTTAATGGCTATTGTTTCTCTACGCTGTTCATTCCAAAGGTGTAAGGGTAGGAAGTCTGTCCATTTCTTATTCACTGTTCAAAGGTGTATTTCCTGTGTTAGGCCTAATGCACAGCACATATCTTGATAAATACATATAGAATAAATAAATGATAATGAATGGTAAAGCAGATCTCTTAATAGCCACATATCCTAGGTGTCATCTGTGCCCCACTTAAAGAGAATAAAATATAATAACACATTAGAAATGATACACAATTGTATAAAAACAAGAAGATAGGTGGTCTCTATATCACACATCCTTGTTTTCAATATAATTGCTCAGATTACAGATATAAGCATGTAAAATTGCTTATTATTCAAAATATGGCCCATAAGTCAATAGCGTCAGCTTTATCTGAGTCTCTGCAAATCTTTTTTTTTTTTTTTTTTTTTTTTTTTTTTGTCTTTTTGAGACAGGGTCTCACTATGCAGTTCAGGCTGGCCTTGAGCTCACTTTTGTAGCCCAGGCTGGTCTCGAACTTATACCGATCCTCCTGCCTCAGCCTCCCAAGTGCTGGGATTACAGGCTTGCGCCACCACGCCCAGCAAGTCTCTGCAAATCTTTACCAAGTAATTGGCCAGTGAGTCAACCCTTTCAGTACTCTCTCAATACCTGAGAGTCAAAGAAAAAATATACTCTACCCCTATCTCTTGAATGGGATAATTCTAAGGCAGTGGTTTCTGAATTCTGGGTTCAAGGGACAGATATTGCATAAGGAACCCATGCCAATATTTTGCAGACCTTTAATATTGTCCCTAGTAGAGGAAGAGGGGGAAAGAAGATACTTCTTGAATATAGTGAGTAGAGGCCAACATGCTACTTAAATGCCTACAGTCTCCCAGAAAAAAAAAAATCCCCTATTACAAAGAATTATTCAGCCCAAATGTCAACAGTGCTAATGCTGAGAATCCCTGCCTTAGTGTATGTAGTCCACATGGTTTCTCAGGATGCCCCAGCAGAACTGGCCTACTGGATTTCTTCCCTTGCCTGTCCTACTACCAGATCCTCACAAGGTGTTTTCCTGTGATCTGATATCAAATAAATTACTTGTTCCTAATTTTTTTTTCTGAGAAACCCCAAGCCAAGGACTGTGCCTGATGCCTTATATTTGTTGGTAGACAGTTGTCTACCTTCTTTAGCCAGGTAACAAGACCACAGAGCTGCCTAGGAAACTCTGAGGTCTTAGGAGCTTACAATGGCATCTGGCACAGGAAGCAGCTCAGCTGTACCCTCAGAGAAAGTCTGTGCCACCTGATGAAGTGTTTGCTATGGAGGGGAGCACCTCTGGAGAGTAACTCAATTGGAAATTGTCTGATCCACAAAGAGAAAGAACTCTGGAGCAAGAAATGGAAGATCTGGTTCTAATACTGCTGTAACTAACTAAATCCCTTTCATGGTCAAGTCTCTAGCTATACTGTACTCATTTTTCTCAGTTCAAAAGTGAGTATGCTGGGCTGCATAGTCACTGAGAACTCTTGGGTCCAAGCATTCTATGATTGTAAGAAAAAAAAAATCAGTGTCTTTCAGATCTTCTGTACCATGACCCAGGTCTTGTCTTTAATGCTGAAAGGCCTGTTCCCAACAGCTGTCCTCTCATTACCCTAAGGGCATCCCTCCTAATAGACTCCACCTCGTAACAGTTCCAGCACCTCCCATAACAATGCCACCACTCTAGGGACCAACACTTTCACATCCAGGTCTTTTGGGGACATACAACATCCAACTCTAAGACTTAGTATGTGCCATATAGATGAGCAATTTCAGAGGAATTAGAAACCAGAAAACAAAAGCCACACTTCAAGTAAGTTTCTTGATTTTGAAGGCTATTCAAAATGGCAGAACAAACAAGACTTGTCATTGATCTGGCTCCAAACCATTGGTGGTTTCAGTTGTCAAGATTTCCTTAACTTCCAAAGGAGCTGGCTATTTAGTTTCAGTGAGGCTAGGAGCATCCAGCATTCAAGGCTGCAGAAATGAGGAAATAAGTTATTTCTGTGCCTTTTCCCATTGAGAAAATTGGCTGTTTTCTCTATTTATTTTTTGACAAAGATAGTTATTTAATAAGTGAATAACAAATGTAAAACTAGTTCTATAAATTTCTAAATGTTTTATTACCAAATTAATATATAAATCTCTACATTTTTCATTTAGAAATTTTAAAATTATAAAAAGTAAATAAAACAAAAATCAAGAAAATACAATTAAATTGCCTGCCACTCCATACCTGAAGACCACAAATATTTATGTTTTATGTTTATTTCCAAATATGTTCTTCCACTATTTTCATACATACTAATAAAGAATAAGACTATTGTGTGATGTATAGAATATTTGTGCCTTCTTTCACTTCTCATTGTCATGACCATTTCAGCAAAGATTGTAATTTTTTAAAAAATT
>PVJA010038722.1:0-19603 GCA_004027025.1 Myocastor coypus
GCCAAAAAAAAAAAAAACTCATTAAAAGCCGGGCATGGTGGCGCACACTTGTAATCCCAGCACTTGGGAGGCTGAGGCAGGAGGATCAGTGCAAGTTCGAGACCAGCCAGGGCTACAAAAGTGAGCTCAAGGCCAGCCTGAACTGCATAGCGAGACCCTGTCTCAAGAAGACAAAAAAAAAAAAAAAAAGAAAGAAAGAAAGAAAGAAAAAAACCTCATTAAGGGCTGGGGAAATAGCTCAGCAGTCTAAAGCGCCTGCTTAGACAAGCTTAGGCAACCTTAGGGACCGAGATTCGATCCCAGCACCACATGCTGCGCCAGCCCCACCCCCATGGCAGGCTGAGCCCACCATAACATTTAAAAAAAAAAAAAAAAAGGACCTCATTAAATTAATATATAAGCTGGAGCGGGGAGATAGTTGAATAGAATAAGCGCTTGCCTGGCAAGCACAAGGTCCTGAGTTCAATTCCTGGTACCACACACATACACACTAATAATAATATACGACATTAATATTTATAATGATAGTTATAGTTTGATAAAATTAATCACAATACAGTGTTACATACATCCCAGTCTGGGCTCAAGCTCATGACCCTTCTGCCTTAGCCTCCCTGAGTGCTGAGATGACAGGTGTGCACCACCATGCCCAGTAGCTAGCTGCATTGCTTTTAAACTTGTGGCAGTGGCGCCGGGCGTGGTGGCTCACGCCTGTAATCCCAGCACTCTGGAGGCTGAGGCAGGAGGATCCGTGCAAGTTCGAGACCAGCCTGGGCTACAAAACTGAGCTCAAGGCCAGCCTGAACTGCATAGTGAAACCCTGTCTCAAAAAGGCAAAAAAAAAAAAAAAAAAAAAAAAAAGCCGGGCGTGGTGGCTCACGCCTGTAATCCCAGCACTCAGGAGGCTGAGGCAGAAGGATCGGTGCGAGTTCGAGACCAGCCTGGGCTACAAAAGTGAGCTCAAGGCCAGCCTGAACTGCACAGTGAGACTCTGTCTCAAAAAGACAAAAAAAAAAAAAAAAAAAAAAAAACTTGTGGCAGTGGGGCCGGGGACATAGCTCAGTGGAATAAGTGTTTGCCTGGCAAGTACAAGGTCTTGAGTTCAATCCCTGGTACCACTAAAAATAAACAAATAAATAAAATAAACTTGTGGCAGCAGTATGTTGTGGCAGGATTGTCTGCCAGAGCAGAAATGCTACCCTCATGGCCAGGAAGCAAGAGTGGCAGAAAAGGAGCTGGGGAGCCAGCTCTTAGCACAGGGACTTGGGGATACCCCGTAGTCTAAGCTCCTAGCATCATGGCCGGCAGGGACTTGGTGCAGGAAGTCGCCCTCCTCCACCAGCACTTCTTGGTGGCTGGAGCTCAGGAGCAGCAGGGCTAGCTGGGTCCCTGTGGCCTCACTTGATACTGGAACAGCTCTGCTGATCCCAGCAGGTGGTGGGATAATAGGCACATGCAGGTGACCAGCCACACGCTGAGCACACGTGGCATTTCTCCAGTCCATGGGAGAAGTGCTCCCTTGTGTGTAGTAACAGGAGATCAACTTCTGGCAGGGAGGCACAGCAGGACACAGCCAGTGCTTGGTGTGCATTGAAACCAGCTGTGTGCTGAGTACATCCCCAGGTGCATTACTGAGCGTGTGAGGCAAGCAGGGATATGCGCTCACTCTGGTGTGAGCCTGTGTGTTTGGGGGGGTTTTTTTGACTTTGGTTTTGGGGGGTTTTGGGGGGTTAGGAATTGAATTCACAACCTTGCACCTGACAGGCAGGTGCTGTGTCAGTGAACTATATCCCTGCTCTACCCTGTTTGTATATGTCTCAGGTCGGTCAGTCTTGTCTGTCTGTCTGTCTGTCTATCTATCTATCTATCTATCTATCTATCTATCTATCTATCTATCTATCTTGCAATACCAGGAGTGAAACTCAGGACTTGCACTTTCCAGCCAGGTGCTTATACCACTGAGCCCTTGTCTCAGCTCTTGCTGAATGTGGTAGTACATGCTTGTAATCCCAGTATTTTGGGAAGCTGAGGCAGGAGGATAACCAAGAGTTTGCAGCCAGCCTGGACAACTTACTGACATACTGAGACTGTGTCTCAAAATAAATGTAAGAGATACGAGAGGAGCCGGGCGTGGTGGCTCACGCCTGGATTCCCAGCACTTGGGAGGCTGAGGCAGGAGGATTGGTGCGAGTTCGAGACCAGCCTGGGCTACAAAAGTGAGCGCAGGACCAGCCTCAACTGCATAGAAAGACCCTGTCTCAAAAAGACAAAAAAAAAAAAAAAAAAAAAAAAAGAGATACAGAGAGGAAAAGAATTGGGGATGTAGCTCAGTGCAGAAATTTTGGATTCACCCCGAAGACCAACGAAAGAGACAAAAGAGAAAGAGAAATTATACTCATGTGCTGTCTGCTGAGTAGTAGCAGTACAATTTGAAGAGCATCTGAAATACACAGAGCAGGGGCTAGGGAGATAGCTCCATGGCACTGCCTGCCTGGTGGTGCAAGGTTGTGAGTTTGAACCCCAGTCTCTCTCTCTCTCTCTCTCTCTCTCTCTCTCTCTCTCTCTCACACACACACACACACACAAATAAATAAATAAATAAATAAATAAATAAATAAATAAAACATAGAACAAAGTGCCTGGTTGCACAGCGGGGTTCGGGGTCACAGAGCCGTGGTTGCTAAATCTCTTTAACACCACATCCTGCCCGTGACTCAGACGGACCACTTACCCTGCTACAGTCAGGGCCTTTTAACTGTAGGCCATGGTCCCAACAGGTCATCCTGGCCCCACAGTGCACTGGGCCTGGTCTGGGGACATTTGTGGTCTGCATGACTGCACAAGTTCCTGGTGTGGGGTGGTGGAGGTCCAGAGCACAGCTTGGCAACCCCAGTGCCCAGGACACCCACCCTGAGCCCCATGGCCAGGGTGGAACATGCCCCCAAAGAGGCCTAGCCCTAGTCACCTCCCAGTATGTGTGTCCTTGGTTTCCTCTTCCAGCTGACGTTTGTTGCAACTCTGTGGACAGTTGAAAATGAGGTGTGCTAGACAACAGAGGTTGCAGTTTTAAAACAAAACTAAACCAAGATTTTTTTTTTTCGATTTCCTCTGAAGTTATTTGAAACCAAGATCAAGCTGGTTGTGATGTGGCGCCCACCAATTATCCCAGCCCCCAGGAGGCTGAAGCAGGAGGATCATTAAGACTGGCCTGGACTACTTAGCGAGAGCCTGCCTGCCTGCCTGCCTGCCTGAATGAATGAATGAATGAATAAATAAATAAATAAAATGCTATGGGCTTCCTATCCCTGGTCAGAAAATACAAAAGCAAGCAATCAACCAAAGACAGTAATCCAGGCTGAGGCAAGAGAGTAAGGAATTCAAACTCAGCCTGGACAAAGAAGTAACTTAACAAGACTGTCTCAAAAGAAAAAAAAAAGGGCCAGGTCAGTAGCTCAGTGCCAAGGCCCTGGGTTCCGTCCACCATCTGGACACAGCACTGCCTGCTCACCCAGCCCAACCGGCTCACCAGAGCCTGGTTGGCTTGGTTCCTCCCTAGCTCCCCAGCTTGTGCCACACCCACCACCCATTTGCCCATGTGACTGTCACCTCCCGGAGCTGTTGGGCAGGGTCATCTGTGGGCTCCAGGGGCCTCAGAGCCTGCTTGGGTCAGAGAAAGGACACAGGCCCCTCTCTTGCCTCTTGTCTCAAGGGACATGAAATGTCCCAGGAAGGCAGACCACTGTAGGATCCTGCAGAAGTGTGCTGGGGACAGTTCCCACTCCCCAACTTCACCTTCTGGCTTCTAGGTTCCTATCTGTCAAGCCCAGAGGTAGCAGGCATCTGGCCCACACCCTAAGACAGCCATGTCACATCCTTGTGTCCTGGAGCTGGCCCTGTAGGCAGGTGACTCACAGCATTGGTCCCCAAGTTGGCTACCAGCCAGCCTGTGCCAGACACAGTGGATTTAGTGCCATCCCCCGAGTGGTGACACAGGCCAGGTGGTAATCTCTTGGTCCCTTGCAGGATGTAGGCACAGTTGCCAGTGAGCATATGGGAAATGGGGTGGGGACGTGGCACCCTGTACCCTGTCCTGACCTTCCTGGGTGTCCCTTTGCAGGGCCCCTGGGCATCAGGCTCAAGTCTTCTCACCTGGATGAGGTGGGAGTGAGCATGGGGTATGAAAACAACCCTGGCCTTGGGCTCTGCGTGCCTCCCAGCTGGGCAACCCCAAAGCTGGTTTCCAGGGAGTGGAACCTGGGCCAAAGAGCTGAGTCTTGCCTCAGGCCGCCACTTAGGCCCTGAGCCCAGAAGCCCCTCTTAGAGTCCACAGGTCTATGCAGGTGCTCTGGGCCTGTTCCTTCTCTGTGTCCTCATGTGGCCTTTGCTAGGAGCTTGCAGATGACACTGTGTTGTCTGGGGCAGAATGGCCACCCTAAGCCCAGGTCAGGGCAGCACCTTATTCTATCCCTGCCACCTGCCTGCCCTCTGGGGACACTGTGTGCTCATCCATCCCTGCTCCCATCACAGTGGCATCTCCTTCCTGTGCTTCCCAGGACGGTGGCTCCCTGGACCAGGTGCTGAAAGAAGCCAAGCGGATTCCTGAGGAAATTCTGGGGAAAGTCAGCATCGCGGTGAGTCTCCCGGGCTTGCTGTGTGCAGTGGGCCTCAGCTTCTACTCCAGGCCCATCATCTGCTCCCTGCCCAAATTCACAGGCTTCTTTACCTTCTTTGTGTTGCTTTCCTTGTGGGCACTGAATCAGGGCCTTCAGACTGAACCTTTTTTTTCTTTTTTTTCTTGTTTCAGAATCTTTGTGTATTCACTCATTTTTATGGCTGGCTCAGCCTGCCCTAAGGGCAGGGCTGGCACAGCATGTGGTGCCTGGGATAGAACCGCAGTCCCTGAAGCTGCCCACACTTTCCCAAGCAGGCGCTTTAGACCACTGAGCCATCCTGCCGGGCCCTGAACCTTTTTTATTTATTGCTTGACTGAGACAAGGTCTCAAGTTCCCCAGGCCAGGGGAACTTATGATCAAATTTGTGATCCTCTGCCTCAGCCTCTCAAAGTAGTGGAATGACAGGTGTGTGCCACCATGCTTGGCTCTCAGCCCCTGCTTGATGCCTGTCTGCCATGGGGTTGTGTGAGGACTGGGCAGTATGTGTGCACATGGGCAGTGTGGCCTGTCTCTTGGCCCAGGGAACCTGAACTTGGTTCCCTCAGCCTGGCCCAGGCACAGTGGCACAGGGCCGGTAGGGTAGGAACCCCATTTCACTCTCCATCACCCTGTCCTTGGCTCACAGGTGCTCCGGGGCCTGGCGTACCTCCGAGAGAAGCACCAGATCATGCACCGAGGTAAGGAGTCCCCACCAAGCCCAGCCTGGCAGCCAAGTGGTGCCAAGCAGGCCACCTTGAGCCCCTCTTGCCTGTCTCCAGATGTGAAACCCTCCAACATCCTGGTCAACTCCCGCGGGGAGATCAAGCTGTGTGACTTCGGGGTGAGCGGGCAGCTCATCGACTCCATGGCCAATTCCTTCGTGGGAACCCGGTCCTACATGTCTGTGAGTCCCTGAACCCACTGCTGCCTCCTAGATGCTGTCTGTGTCCCTGCCAGGCTTCCTTTGTGTGGCTCCAGTCACCCACCCAGCTTGCATCTCTGTCAGCTGTGTCAGGGAAGGGGTGCCACTTACCCAGTGTTCATTTCCTAACTGAGATCTCGGACCTTCAGTGTTCTGGGAAATGATGGGGTACGTGGGCCCTTCAGGTAGCTCACAAGAACAGGTGCTGTGTGGCCACGGAAAGGAGGCAATGTTAGCATTGCCTGGGACAGAATGGGCAGTGTTTATTTGGCTGGAGCTGGACCAACGACCTTTTCACTGAGCTATATTCCTAGCCCTTTTTATTTTGTATTTTGAGGCAAGGTCTTGCTAAATCACAAAATTGCTCAGACTTGCGATCCTCCTGCCTCAGCTTCCCAGAATGCTGTGGATATGAGTATGCACCACCAACCAGGCTCTGCATGGGCTTCCAGAGAGCCACTTCAGTACTAACTTGGAGCCTCATCCCAAAAGTGCTGTGGGTGGAGAGTGTGGCCTTGCTGTCCTCCATCTCTTCCTGAAAAGAGGGTGGCTACAGCTGCCAACCCTCCCCAAGCCCTTGCCCCCTCTCTCCCGACAGCCAGAGCGGCTGCAGGGAACGCACTACTCGGTGCAGTCGGACATCTGGAGCATGGGCCTGTCCCTGGTGGAGCTGTCCATCGGCAGGTACCCCATCCCCCCACCCGACGCCAAGGAGCTGGAGGCCATCTTTGGCCGGCCAGTGCTCGACGGCACAGAAGGACAGCCCCAGAGCATCTCACCGCGGCCCCGGCCCCCTGGACGCCCCATCAGCGGTAGGCCCGGGACATCCGGTCACTCGGGGCGGGCGGGCAGTGACCCTGTGGACAAGCATGCCGCATAGGATGGACAGACAGCAGCTGCTCTCCAGCCCTGCTCAGTGCCCGCCACCTGTCCCCCAGGACCACGGCAGTTGGATCAGCAGTCCTCAGACTGGTCAGGGGTTTCTGGGGACAGAGCTAGAAGCAGTGAGGATCCAGACCGGGTGTGGCTGGCATGGCCACACCTGTTGTGACCAGCTGGAGCGATCTGGACTGTGCTTCCTGCCCTGCCCTGCACCCACTGACGGGCTGGCTTTTCCAGCAATTAGTATGAAAATGGTTAAAAGGAGGCTGGGATGCAGCTCAGCTCTGACTGGCATGTGGGAGGCCCTGGGTTCCATCCCTAGCACCACAACAGAAGCAAAAGGGAACCAAACATAGTATGCATGCCTACAGTCCCAGCACCGGGAGGCTGAGGCAAGAGGATCACAGAATTGTAGGCCAGCCTGGGCTGCATAGTGAGACCTTCTCTCAAACAAAAACAAAGAGAACACTTTCAAACATACAGGAAAGTACAAAGAAATTGCCCACTGAGCACTCCCACTGCCGTCTTCACATGCAGCTGTTTCAGGCCCACCTGATCTTGGGGGCTGCTGGAGTCAGGCCCTGCATGAGAGCTCAACCAGGAAGTGAACACCCCTCCCTCAAAGCAGTAGCCTCAGGGGGTGCCCATCAGCAGGGGGGCTCATCTTAGCAGATTAAAGTGCCTGTGCAGTGGCCGGGGGTTCACTCCCCAGGCCTGCCCGTTGACCCACCCCCAGGGTGCACTGAGACTGCAATTCAGACTGGGCATGGTGTCCCACACCTGTAATCCCAGCTCTTGGGAGGCTGTAAATAGGTCACTGCGAGTCGAATCTAGTCATGAGACCCTAAACACTGTGTAGACCCTTCCCTCAAATACAACAAAAAAAGGGTGCTCGTGCCGCTTCACACAGGGGGTCCTCAGGCTGGAACCACTCCTGGGACCCTCTTGAGTTTTTCTTTCTTTCTCTTGGTTCCAGTACCGGGGATTGAACCCAAGGACTTGGCACAGAGTGACATCCCCAGCCCTTTTTATTACTTACTATTTTTTTTTAAACCAGGATTCAAACTCAGTACCTTTGTGCTTCCAGGAAGGCACTATGCCACTGAGCTACATCCCTGGCCCCACCCTTTTTATTTTTAGTTTTGAGTTGCCTCCTTCAAACTTGTAATGTTCCTGCCTCGGCCTCCCAGAGTGCTGGGATATTAGAGGTATGTGCCACTATGCCCAGGCCAAGGTTGTTGTTTTTTAAAGCCGTGGTGACTTTGACAGTAGGGGCTTCTTTTTGGTCCTGAGCTAAGAACAGACCCTTCGAGTGTCTTGCCTTTACCCTAGGGGACAGGCATCAGCCCTTTATCCTCAGTGGCTTCATCCCCTCCTGCCCCAGACAGGGAGCCCAGCATTGTGAGGGTAGCTGGGCCACCCTGCAGGCAGCACTTCCCATGGCCTGCCTGCGTGAGTCAGGATGGGCAGGAGGCAAAGTCCAGCTGCCAAACCCCAACCCGGCCAGCTGGGTCTTGGACAGGGGTCAGCCACCCCCTGCCAGCCTACCATTCCAAGTGACATCTGGGGCTTGCACTGTCACCAGCAGCTCTGTGCAAGGTCACGCTGCTGTCCTTGCTCGCAGCCAGCCCCCTCCCCCACCAGCCTGATGCATCGCAGCACAGGGGATGACTTTGGAACCACCTGGAGGCAGTGTGGGGTCAGGCGTGTAGCTTCTCAAAAGAAGCTCATGCTCATTTTGGCTTTCTTTTCTTTTCTTTTCTTTTTTCCCCCCTCAGTGCTAGGGATTAACCCAGGGCCTCTGCACTGGACTACATTGTCAATCCTATTTTATTTTATTTATTTATTTATTTATTTATTTATTTATTTATTTATTTATGTCTTTTTGAGACAGGGTCTTATACAGTTCAGGCTGACCTTGAGCTCACTTTTGTAGTGTGGGCTGGTCTTGAACTTGCACCAATCCTCCTGCCTCAGCCTCCCAAGTGCTGGGATTACAGGCGTGCGCCACCATGCCCAGCTTTATTTTTGTCTTTTTGAGACAGGGTCTTATACAGTTCAGGCTGGCCTTGAGCTCACTTTTATAGCCCAGGCTGGTCTTGAACTTGCACCAGTCCTCCTGCCTCAGCCTCCCAAGTGCTGGGATTACAGGCATGCGCCCCCACACCCAGCTTATTTTATTTTAATTTTTTTTGTGTGGGACCAGGGTTCGAACTCACGACCTTGCACTTGCCCAGCAGGCACTTGTGCCTCGGAGCTATCTCCCCAGCCCCTTTTATTTTAATTTAATTTAAATTTTTTTGGGACAAGGTTTCTCTGAGTTACTAAGTTGTCTGGTCTGAACTCCAACACAGCCCCCCTGCCTTGGCCTCCCGGAATGCTGAGAAGACAGGGACCACCACGCCTGGCTCTCTTGTTTGGTTGATGATTTATGAGAGTCTCAGACATCACTCTCTGGGAATGAACTCAGTCCCTAGAGGACAGGCTAGGAGACCATCGCTGGACAAGGAATGGCAGCACTCAGCACACTCAGGCCTCCATGGGAGGTAGGGCTGTGATCTGTCCACCTCACTCCCTTTTTGTCCCCTGCTGTACAGGTCATGGAATGGACAGCCGGCCTGCCATGGCCATCTTTGAGCTGCTAGACTACATCGTAAATGAGGTGTGTATCCAATGTTTGAGCTTGAGATCCTCCTGCCTCAGCTTCCCAGACTGTTGAGATGGCTGGCTTCCAAGGGATGTATTAAAGTGAAAAGGAGCCCAGATTTCTCACCACAGCTGTTTCCCGGGGAGATGTGTGGGTGGCTAAGCACTGGATGTGGGAAGTGGGCCACACCCCGAAGTTTGCACCCACGAGTACTTGGTCTGAGTGTATCCAGCTTCTGAGTCACCCTTTTTGCAGAAGGGCTTCAGATGCCCGCCTGACCCTAGGTCCCAGCAAAGGAGGTGCAAAGACCCTGTGTTCTGCAGATGCCTCCTGCTCACCCTCAGAACTACCAACAGGCATAGCTGGGCTGTCGCCTTGCATAGACAGCACACAGGGTGAAGAGGGGATGTGGGCCTGAGCCAGCCATTCTCCCTGCAGCAGCCCCTCCCCGGGAGCCAGGACACTTAGGGGCTTGGCTCTGGTTGGGAGGAGGTGGCGACAGACAAGGGTGGAGTGGCCCTGGTGACACAGGTCTCATGCTTGGCAGTGATACCCAGGCTCAGCAAGCACATCCTCCTGGGGAGGTTGGCACCTCCACCCCAAGCAGTAGGGCTAGGCCTGCTCTACAGTGGTCACTGTGAGGTGGCCCCGACCCTGGGATGTGTGACTCCACAGTGCAAAGCTGGCACTGCCTCTATGCAGGTCCAGCACTGTCGGCTACCCCAGGAGATAATGGCATAGCCTTGGAGCCCTAGAGATTGTCCCCTGCACAAGAGGGCCAGGGATGGGGCAGGTGCCAGCCCCACCTAGCTGACCACCTGATGCTTTTCCCACAGCCACCGCCCAAGCTTCCCAATGGTGTGTTCAGCTTGGACTTCCAGGAGTTTGTAAATAAATGGTAAGGTGCAGGGCCATTGTGACCAGGATGGGCCACACCCAGCCACTCCATTAGACGGCACCCCTTGGGTCAGAATCCCAGTTGGTCCCTCCTAGATTCAGTAGGACACCCAAGCCTACCTAAAGAGCCAGAACCCCATGCCAACTGGATTTCAGATGCTGGGTGGGCCTGAGGCCCCAGCTGAGGTCCTAATCCCTGCTTCTAATGCCTAAAGTTCCAACACTGTCCAGGCAGCCAACCAGCAGATTTTGATAGCCTGCCACCCTCAGGAGACACAGTGGGATCTGTGATGGGGCCTTGCGTGCACATGCAGCAGCCTGCAGCGCTGGGGTGGGGGCCTGCTTCCCTCTTGCTGTCCTGCATTCTGGTGATGGTGCCCATCAGACCCTCCTGGGCGTAGTCTTTCCATGACTGCCTTGTAGTGGAGTAAATATCCCTATCTCTGAGAGCCTTTTTTTTTTTTTTCTTTTAACAATACTTGGGGTTGAACCCAGGGCCTATGCACTGAGCTGTGTGCCAGCCCATTTTTATGTTTTAAGACAGGGTCTCATTAAGCAACTCAGGCAGGGCCTGAATTTGTAAGCCTCACCTCAGCCACCCAGGCTGGGATCATAGGCATGCGCCAGCGCACAGTGGGGTGTCCGAGGAGCCTTCAGCTCTGAGCTGCTTTGAGCTGTAGAGCTGCTGTGAGCTCTGCTTTTTTTATAGAATAAAATTCCATTTTGATGCTGGACTACAGACATGGATTCTATTAGCCTTTGGGCTGCAAGAACTGCAGTGCTGGTGACAGGCAGCAGGGTTTCCTCTGCCTTCTCTTTTCCTCACCTCGCAGACCCTCCAGGCCCTTCCCAGCACACCAAGGGCAGTGAGAGACCCTTTGCTGTCCTGGCAGGGGCGGGTAGCACAGCCCAGTGTCTCAGTCCAGGCCTCCTGAGGCCATGGCACTGGACAGCATGGCACCCTTACCATCCTTCTTGTCCCCATCCCCAGCCTCATTAAGAACCCAGCGGAGCGTGCAGATCTGAAGATGCTCATGGTAAGCGAACTCTGGAGCGAGGCCTCAGGCCGCCCTGGGGGAGGGGCCCTACTCCCTTGCCATCAGTGGGACGAGCCCTGAGCTGAGCCTTGGGGCTCTAAGGGACAGCTCCAGGGCTCTAGGCAGCCCTGGGGCCTGGGCCCTGATACTCTGGGTCTGTCCTCTTCTCCTGCCCACACCCCTCTAGGCCCAGGAGCGTGTGCCTTTCTTTTAACTCCCACCCTCCCGGCTTTCTGGGAGGCAGAGGCTGGAGGATCCTAAGTTAAAACACAGCCAAGAAATCTTAGCAGCTTTTCAAGATCTTATCAAAATTTAAAAGAATTTACTGAAGAGCTGGGATGTGGCTCACTACAAAAGCCCTGGGTACTATTAAAAGCAAAAACTTAAAAAAAACAAAAAAGAGCTGGGCATGGTGGCACACACCTGTAATTCTAGCATGTGGGAGGCCCAGACAGGACTGCTGCAAGTTTGAGACCCCGAGATAAAACAGTGAGTTTAAGGCCAACCTGAACTGCATAGTGGGACTCTCCCCAAAATCAGAAAGAAACCCATAAAAACAAGCCATTTGCAGACATAAGCCACTGGTCCTAAGACGGCCAAAAATGGCTGCTGACTGTTGGGATGTGGCATTTTGAACAAGTGAGCCACACCCTTCAGGGCCCCTGCCTTGAGGCCAACAGGCCCTGTGGTCAGACCACATGCAGCTCCCCCAGCCCTGGCTTTGCACCACAGGCCCTTTGCATGGCCCCACCCTCACTCACTGTGACTCCTCCTCCTGCCCAGTGTCAGCCTTCCTGTTTCCAGGGACAGTTCTGTGGCCAAGGCCTGTTGACCCTTTGCTATGGTCCAAACAGAGGGTCTAGACCAGAGCTCAGGTGGGAAGAAGTCTGTAGAAAGGCCCATGATCAGTCACACATGTTCTGTGACCGTCACAGCCCCAGCTACAGCACAGAGCTGCAGATGGGTTAGAGGGGGCTGGTGAAGTGTGGAACCAGCTGGGGCTTTTGGTTGGCTAGGGGATGGTGATTAGGGATAGGGCCCAGGCCTTCTGCACTGAGCTCCATTCTAGCTGTCATTTTTCGTTTGGAGTCAGGGTCTCACTAAGTTGTGAGACTGGGCTCAAACATGCAGTCCTCCTGGCTCAGCTTCCTGGAGTCCTAGGATGACAGGTCTACCAGCACAGCTGGCTCTAGTTTCTTTAGAATTACCCTCTGGTTGAGGACAAGCTGGGAACTGCTTCTCCTGAGACTGGGTGAGCTGGTGGCAGGTGGAAGCCATGTTGTACCACTCTGATGGGGTGTCCTAGGAACACTGCTGAGCGCCTGCGGTGCTAGGCACCCCCAGCCGTCTGCCTGGTGGCCCCTCCTTTCGCTCCTCATCCCCTCAACACCGCCCCCTCCTTCCCTCTGTGCAGAATCATGCCTTCATCAAGCGCTCTGAGGTGGAAGAGGTGGACTTCGCCGGCTGGCTGTGCAGGACCCTGCGCCTCAACCAGCCCAGCACGCCAACACGCACCGCTGTGTGACAGTGCCGGCTTGTCCTGCCAGCCACTTCTCCTGTCCATCTGGCCCAGCCAAGACAGGACCACGCTTCTCACTCTCCACCCCAGGAGTCTTGATGTCCGTGTCCCTAGGGGAGGGATGACGAGCACCTGCTGCCACCGGGACCCTGCTTCCTTAGGCCTAAACACAATGAAACAAAATGAGAAGAAACTGCACCCGATGCCCACTGTTTCTTTGTCACCTTTGTGTTTTCCTGACTCAGCCTCAGGGTGGTAGGCAGGTGGCAGGGACTTGGGAGCCAGAAGGGACTGGTACAAGGGACGGGGCTAGAGAGGTCTGTGACAGATGCCAATCTGGTGTTCATGGAAGGTGCACTGTCACCTGCACATCCGGCTCTGCTGGGCAGAGCCCGTCTTCTGTTGTGCTGCCTCACTGTCCCAGGGGACACCCCCCTCCCCCGGAGCTGACGCAGCTCTACAGAGAGGAAGCACCGGTTTCCAGCCCTGTGTGGTCGAAACCCAGTAGATCTGGCAGATAAGTGGGTGCTGTGTCCCTTGCACTTACAGCCACCACCAGCATCGGTGGCTGTGTCCTCTGCAGCCAACCTGAAGCAGCCGCCCCACCTGGTACGTTGGTAGCGGGCCTCCACTGCTTCCCAGGCCTTGGGGTTCCCAACAGGCCCTGACCTGGAGTCTCTAGGTTGCTGCTGCCCTGCCTCACCCACAGACCTGGAGGGCTCCTTCTGGCCCACCATGTTTCTTGGGGACCAGAAGTGGCCATGCGGCTGCACAGGAACTTCCCTGCCCCAGCCCCCAAGGTCCTTTGCAGAAGGTAGGGCTGATGATCTTTGCTTCCCCCAGAGACCCTCCGGGTTGTGTGTGCACATGCACCTGTGCATCCCTTCAGACAGGTTTCTGACACTCTGAACAAGCAAATAGACTGCACCTTATGTGAGATTCTGATGAGATTCCTGGTGAGTGGAAGGTTGGCTTTGGGAGTCATGAGTGTGCATAGGTGGCCCTGAGACATGGGTCCCTGCTGTCCTCCTGTCTCATGATCCATTTCCTTAGAGTGCTGGGTAGAACCTAGAGCCTTTGCATTGAATTGCATCCCTGTATTCCTGACCCTTTTTATTCTGAGACAGAGTCTCAGTTGCTAACTTGCCCAGGCTACACCAAAACTTGTGATCTTCCTGCCTCAGCCTCCTAAGGACGGAGGTGACAAGTGTGCAGCACAGCAACTGGCTTTGATGTATTGGTGTTGTCAGCTATTGTGAGCTCAGATATTCATCATAAGCAGCAAGAAGCCAGGCAGGGTGGCCTAGCTTATGATCTCAGTCTTCTGGAGGCCAGCAAGATGGTCACAAACTCAAGGCTGGTCTGTACTACATTGTGAGATACTGTTTCAAAAAAAACAATAAACCAGGCATGGGGGCATGGTGGCTCACGCCTGTAATCCCAGTACTTTGGAGGCTGAGGCAGGAGGATTGCTATGAGTTGAAGACCAGCCTGGGCCACAAAAGTGAGCTCAAGGCCAGCCTGAACTACATAGTGAGACCCTGTCTCAAAAAGACAATCCTTAGCCGGGCGTGGTGGCTCACGCCTGTAATCCCAGCACTCAGGAGGTTAAGGCAGGAGGATCAGTGCGAGTTTGAGACCAGCGACCAGCCTGGGCTACAAAAGTGAGCTCAAGGCCAGCCTCAACTGTATAGAGAGACCCTGTCTCAAAAAGACCAAAAAAAAAGACAATCCTTGGTATCACCAAAAGTCACAAGTTCATCCTTGGTTACCATCAAAAGTAATTTTGCTTTTTTTTTTTTTGGCTGTCTCAGGCTGCCTTAAGGGTGGGTATGGGGATCAAACCACTGACCCCTGCCTAACTGGGATTGCCCTAGCAGGCGCTTAAGCCACTCAGCTAGCCCAAAAGCCCCCTGTACCATGAGAAGAGCCATGGCGTACACCTAGAATCCTAGCACTTTGGGCAGCTGAGGCAGGATGGCAAGTTCAAGCCCAGCCTGAATGATTTAGCAGGACTTTGCCTCAATAAACAAGAAAAAGGGCTGGAATGGAGCTCAGTGTGAAGACCCTGGGTTCTGTACTACAAGTGAAACAGCACATCCCTGGTGGCATGCGAGTGCCTGCCTGTGTGAGTGCCCCAGAGTGCAGGCAGTGATCCAGCTACTTATTTCTGCAGTGCCCAGCCCAGCACAGCATCTCCAGGGCTGGCTGGATGTGTGACTAGAAACCAGGTCACTTAAACAACTGAAAGGAGCCGGGCATGGTGGCGCACACCTGTAATCCCAGCACTCGGGAGGCTGAGGCAGGAGAATCAGTGCGAGTTTGAGACCAGCCTGGGCTACAAAAGTGAGCTCAAGGCCAGGATGAACTGCATAGTGAGATAGTGAGACCCTGTCTCAAAAAGACAAAAAAAAAAAAAAAACCACAACTGAAAGGGTCATAGGCAGGCACACTGTTAGTGTGTCAGGGCTAGATTTGCCTATGTATTCAATGTACTGAAATTCATTATTTTGCCAGGATGGATTTTTTTGAACATTTTATTTATTTACATTTGGGTGGGGTTTGTCGTTTTGAGATGGTCTTGTTATGCCCTTCAGGCTGGCCTGGAGCTCACTTTTGTAGCCCAGGCTGATCTTCAACTTGCACTGATGCTCCTGCCTCAGCTTCCCAAATGCTGGGATTACAGGGCCCCCCCCCCACCGCCCAGGTCTTTGTGTTTGCCAGGCAAGCGCTTATTCTCCTGAGCTATCTCCCCTGCTCCATTTAGTTTTTTTGAGCCAGGATCTCACTGTGTAGTTCAGGCTGGCCTTATATTCACAGCTGTCCTGCCTCGATCTCCCAAGTGCTGGGATGACAGGTGTATACCACCTTGCCCAGATTTTTTGTTCTTTTGTACTGGGACTTGAACTCAGGACCTTTTGCTTGCCAGGCAGGCACTGTGCCACTGAGCTATATCTCCAGTCCCCCTTTTTTTAAGCTTGAGATAGGGACTCCCAAAGTTGGCTGGAACTGGTGGTCTTCCTGCCTCAGTCTCCAAGTGTGTTGGAATGACAGTCATATGTCATCACCTCTGGCTCCAATTTTACTTTTTGTGCACTGCTGGGGATGGAACCCAGGGCTTCTCACATGCTGAGCGTGCCAGGCAAGCACGGGCCACCCTCACCCCAGCCCAGTATTTGATATATTAACTTGGGGCATGGATTGCTGGCCTCCCCGCTTACCCTGTGGAATTCTCCCAGATGGGGACCAGCCTCAGCACTGGAACAATGACATTTTCTTCCCTGACCCTATGAAGGCACCTGGGTTGGGTAGCTTTAAAAAAAAAAAAAAAAAGAAAGAAAGAAAAGCCAGGCATGGTGGCTCACTCCTGTAATCCCAGCACTTGGGAGGATGAGGCAGGAGGATCGGTGTGAGTTCGAGACCAGCCTAGGCTACAAAAGTGAGCCCAAGGCCAGCCTGAGCTGCATAGCAAGACTTTGTCTCAAAAAATAATAAATGAATAAATGATAAAAAGTCTACAACCAGGTGTGTGGTGAGATAGGCCCATCAGTCATCACTGTGAAAGCTGAGGCAGGTGGATCTTTAAAGGCCAGCCTGAACTACGCAGTGACCCTGTCTTTAGCGCAAAACATGGAACCCAGACAGGTTTAGTAAGACACGTTTTATCCAGCTGGTAGTGAGGTGAGGCAGAAGGATCAAGTTTGAGGTCAGCCTGGTCAACTTAAAAAAATGCTGTCTTCAGAGGCCAGACTCCAATCCCTGGGATGCTGTGTTGGCCCCGTCCCCGGGGCACAGTGGCTTGCTACTGCAATCCCAGCATTTGGGAAGCTGAAAATAGAATTACTACAAGCCTGATCTATGTAGTGAGACCTTGAAGACCTGGTACCAAATGCATAAAAAACAAAGCCAAAAACCCATATCGCAAAGGAAAATGGTTGGGAGTGTAGCTCAGTGGTAAGTGCTGCCAAGAAAGGGTTTTGCCAGCTCCACAAAAATAAGTCTTCCCAAACACCTTGACACTAGATCAGTAGACATTTGTAGCTAAGTGTCACATGTCACCTTGTCCTCCACCTCAAGTTTCTCAAGTGGTGGCATGCATTTTCCTTTCGGTGCGGTGTGTGGAGCTTGCCTGTGTTTCTCCTTCATTACCAAGGGCTACCAAGTGGGACTGCACAGTTCAGAGTCATGACTCTGTTTCATCCCATTGTCAACCCCAGGGGTGGGACAGTTCTGATTCCCCCATGGCACACTGAGCAATGCTTGGAGATGTGCGGTTGTCATGAAAGAGTTGAGCTTCTGGCATGGCGTGGGCAGAGGCCAGGGACGCTGCTCAGCGCCCTGCAGTGCCCACGATGCCCCAGAGCCTGAGGCCACTGGGCACCTGCGTGAAGGCATATCGGCTAGGTGCTGCCCCGGGAGAGGCGGCGCCAGGCAGACTGGGGCCTGCCGGGTTCGCTAAGTCCCAAGGGAGCAACCTTTGGGCTTCCCAGAAAGGAGTCCACGACGGGAGCGAAGCCTGGCTGGAAAGGAAACCCGTCGGGTCCCCTCCCTCCCCCTTCCCTCGTTTTGTCCTTTCCCTTTCTTCCTCTCCTCCCCCTCCTCCTCTGCTTCCTTGCTCCTCCCTGCTCTTCCTCCTCTCCCCTTCCTCCCACTTTCCACCTCCCGCCCCGCATGCCAGGTGTGGCCCGGACGCACCTGCAGCTTCAGCCAGGTGGGCGTCTGCGCAGGCGCGACCTGCTCAGCGGTTCCCTAGCGTCCCAGGAAGGAAAGTGGAAGAGGCGGGGCTGGGCGCGGTCTCGGGTTGTCGCTTCCCGGAGAGAAGGGAGGGAGGAAGGGAGGGAGGGAGGGAGGGAGGGAAGGAGGGGCGCGGCCCGCGAGCCCCACCCGAGAGCCCAAAGCCCAGGAGTTCGCGCAGGTGCGGAGGGTGGGGACCCACCCCGCCCAGCCCCGCCCCCTCCCCAGCACCGTGAGTTCCTGGTAGACTCCTGCTCCGACCCTGGGGCCGTACCGGGCCACTGCAAACCTGTCTGTAAAGACTGGAGCAACAGGCACACGCCTGTCACCTCAGAGTTCTGCCTGGCTGAGGGAGCAAGCAAGCAAGTTCAAGCCCAACCTGGGTAACGTAGTCACTTAGTCCTGGGTTCAGTCCCTAGTGCCAGGTGAGGCAAGCTGGACCTTAAATATGGTCCTTCCAGCAAACCCACGCTCAGGTTTGTCCTTCAGAGAAAAAACATAGGTGTACAAAAACACATAGGTGTATGGCTGTATCCACAGGGACACAACTCACCATCAAAAGATGAAAACAACGCAAGTATCCATGCACCTATGAGTGGATCCATACAGCATGGGCCATCAGTGCAGTGGAATTTATTTATTTGTTTGTTTGTTTATTTATTTAGCGGGACTGGGGTTCGAACTCAAGACTTTGCGTTTGCCAGGAAGGCACTTGTGCCACAGAGCTATCTCCCCAGCCCCTAGTGGAATATTTCTCAAAAGTTAAAAAGGAAGAGCATCTTGACACTGCAAAAGCACAGATGGACCTTGAGGCCGTGCTGCTCAAAGAACTAAACAGACACAGAAAGACACACACTTCATGTCCCACACTCTGGAAGTCCCTCAAATTGTCACATCCACAGATTCAGCAAGTGACCGCTGTCCTATGGCCCCGCAGAAGACAAAGTCACCTCCTTCCTTGTGCCCCAGGGAGAGGAGAATGCCATGGACTAGAGTTTGGGGCACCTGAGTACACAGGGGAGGTTCTGGGGGCAGCCCCACCTCCCATGGTTGGGGAGACAGCCCCAGTAAATGTATCCCCTTTCTTCACCCCACATGAAAGGGTAGGAAAGTACCACAGAAGAAGCTCCCTTCCTCACCACCCATCCAGTTTTCTTCCCACCTCTCCCTCCACCTGTTCCCTCACAGACCCCACCTGGACACCTTATTTTCAAGTCATGTCTCCCTAAGTTGCCCAGGTGGAACATAAACTTTCATTCCTCCTGCCTCAGCTTCCTAGAGTGCTGGGAGTCCAGGCCTCATGGCTGAATTTCTTTTTAGGGAGTGTTTTTGACCCCTAGAAACTGTTGGCCCCATATGCATAATTTAATGTGGATGAATGTGGTCTCCTTAACACTGGTGACTTGTTTGTTTGCTTGCTTAGGGCAATACTTCTGGGCATTGAACCTAGGCAAGAATTCTACCACTGAGCCACATCCCTAGCCCATTTTTGTTCGTTTTGTGGGTTTTTTTTTTTTTCTTTTTCTTTTTTTTCTTTCTTTCTAGTTTGGCTTTTGAGAGAGTGTCTCCATGTGTAGTTCAAGCTGGTCTTTTTTTTTTTTTTAACTTTATTTATTTATGTTATGGCCAGCTGAGCCTGCCCTGGGGGGTGGGGCTGGCACAGCATGTGGTGCCAGGGATTGAACTGCAGTCCCTGTGGTTGCCTAAGCTTGCCTAAGCAGGAGCTTTAGACCACTGAGCTATCTCACTGGCCCTCAAGCTGGTCTTGACTGCACTGTATATATATAGCCCTGGCTGATCTCCAATTCACAGTGATCCTCCTGCCTCAGACTCCTGAGTACTGGGATGGTAGGGGTGTGCCACCACACCTGGCTGAGTGCTGGTTTGGGGTTGATTTTTTTTGTGGTCATTGTTGCTATTGTTTTTTGATTGATTCAGAACCTGCCTTCCCACAGCCCCAGGGACAGCTGCACTGGAGATAGAAACAGTTCAAAGAGGGACCTCCTAGTGGGGTCTACCCGCCGCTCTCCAGGGTGTAGCTGCAGCACTTGCCAGTGTGGAGGCACCTGGAGGACACCGTGCTCAGTGAGAGATGTCACACTGTGGACTCCGTGGACAGGAACACCCAGGACGGGCACATCCGGAGCCAGTAAGTAGACTCATGGGTTCTGGGCTGGGGAGGGGACGGGTGACTGCTATGGGGATGGGCTTACTCTCTAGGATAATGGAGAGTAGGGTGTGTAAGCCCTCTCATCTCCCCAGAGCTGGTTTTTTTTTTTTTTTTTTTTTTTTTTTTTTTTTTTTTTTTTTTTT
>PVJA010038723.1:9540-19688 GCA_004027025.1 Myocastor coypus
AGAAGAGAAGGGAGGGTAAGGGCCCTCTACATCGGAGCAGGCATCCAGTTGACCCCACCCACCCTGCCATACCCCTGGGCATACCCTGGAGCTGGGCAGCGTCCCTGGAGCTGTCCTCGGGGTGCAACTCCTCATCGTCCAGCGAGGACCAGGCGCTCAACGTGGCCTCTGTGATGGCGAACTGTTCAGCCACCCCTGGGGGGACAGCGAGACCCAGCTCAGCAGGGACACTTGGGGACAGAGGCTCTGTGCCACAACAGCCTCTATCAGCTGCCCATCTCCCCACAAATGGACGTTCCTCTGTGCCACATCCACCTGCTACCACCGCGCCTTCCCCGCCTGTGCAGGGGGGCCAGGCCCTGTCCCCTGCCAACCTGCGGCAAAGCGCGCCTCACGGAGCTCGTCAGGCAGGCAGCAGTAGTGCTCGTCGTCGGCTGGGGATGGCACCCAGCCTGCCCGCGGGGCGCTCCAGCCCTTCCACTCGATGAGGTGTGCCACGCGGCCTCGTGCCATGGCTGTGGGCTTGGTGATGTGGTCCTTGATGCTCTGTACCACACCTGGGGGCACGGGGACAGTGGGCGACTGTCCCAGCACCAAGCTCCCCACTGTCCTCAGCCCTCTATACCTAGGCCCACACCCCACATCTATATGCAAGCCATATGCTCCCCTGGGGCTGATGCCCCCATCTCCCCACCCCTGCCCACTGTCACCCAGCTCTGTCCACCACTCTCCATGTCCCAGGCCAGTAAAGAGTCCTACTTCTTCCTCCAATGGGTCACACCTCCCTCACAATCTAACCTCGAAGCAAGACCCCTAAGACTGTCACCCCCACTCCCACCATGGCTGCCAGGCATGGAGCCTGGCATTTAGAAAGCACCGAAGAGTCCCACAGGCTGGCCGCTCAATCCTGAAGCTATGTCCAGGCAGGAGCCGGGGGTGCGGGCGGGGCACTGCGGGTGCCTACCCACAAGGGATGAGGTGGCCAGGGCTGCCACACTGTAGTTGCTGGAATGGGCTCTGGAGTCACACAGGTAGCCGTTGGTGGTCTGGAAGCACCTCTGCAGCAAGGGGGCAGCATGAGTGGGGAGGGTGGGGGTGGGGCGGGGTGGGGTGGGGTGGCTGCTTCTCCGAGGCTGTGCCTGTCATGTCCACCACTGACTGATCACCCCACCTGGGCCAGGGAGGGTAACCCAGCTCCCCCCCAGGGTAGGCAGGACTGCATACAGCTGGGCACAGCGGAGGAGGGCAGCATTGTCCAGGGGTCTTCACACTGACCTGCCAAGGATCCCAGCAGAAATCCAGCTGTTTGTCCTATAGCAAGAGGAGAAAAAGGGTCAGATGGGGCCTGGTGACCACATCCTGCATGGGGTGGGGGTGGCCTGGTACTGTGCCCATGTGGGGTCCTGCCCTGGTGTCTCCTGGCACTCAGAGAAAGGAGGGGAACAGCAGTGGCCCCAGGAGGGGAGAAATCACAGCTTGGCCCCTGGGAACCTGAAGACAGGTGACCCAGCAGCTCAGACCTCAGCTTCCTCCTGTGTAAAATGGATGACGGTGACGTGCACGCCTCAGGCTGCCATGTAACGGGGCACGGGGTCCTAGCACATGCTCAGTGTGCCCCACCCTCAAGAGAAAGGCTGGAAAGTGACCGTGAGTTCAAGCTAAGGATCCCTGGGGCAGGGGCGGACATTGTGCCGGGACTCGGGGACCTGAGCCACTGCTCACTGAGGCCTTTCCGAAGGGCAACGCAGGCTGCTGCGGAGTTACAGGCTCCCTGCGGAGCCCGCTGGCTGTGCCCCTGCGGTCACCAGTCACCTGGGTGGGAAGACCCATAAGGCAGGGCTGACTGCTAAACATGCTCGGCTCAGTCTTGGGACGCTCAGCTCAACCCGGAACCCCCTCATGCTGAGCTGCACACCTAAGGAGCCTCGGTCCCATGTGGCAGGGGGCAGGCAGGAGGCTGGGTGGCTGCTTACCTTGCCAGTGACCTGACCTGCCACGGTGGAGGAAGGGTGGCCAGGGGGCAGGTCTGCAGTGAGGGCGTCCATGCCCCGTGGCATGGGGCAGTCCTTGTGGGCACTTGTGAACAGATCTGGCAACAAACACACAGGTAGGAACTTAGAAAAGCCCAGCAGGAGCCACAGGATAAGGAGAAAAGTGGGGAGAGCCGGGTGTGGTGGCGCACGCCTGTGATCCCAGCACTCGGGAGGCTGAGGCAGGAGGATCAGTGCGAGTTAGAGACCAGCCTGGGCTATAAAAGTGAGCTCAAGGCCAGCCTGAACTGCATAGTGAGACCCTGTCTCAAACACACACACACACACACACACACACACACACACACACACACACACAAGCAGGAAGGGAGAGAGGAGGCTGGGATGGAAAGGAGCCCAAGCAGAAAAGGAGGAAGTCAAACTATCCATGTTGGCAGATGACATGATTTTTTGTTTTGTTTTGTTTGTTTGTTTTGCGGGACCGGGATTCAAACTCATGACCTTGCACTTGCCAATCAGGCACTTGTGCCATGAAGCTATCTCCCCAGCCCCTTTTATCTTTTTAAAATAGGGTCTCACTATACAGTTCAGGCTGGCCTTGAGCTCACTTTGTAGCACAGGCTGGTCTCCAACTCCCAGCGATTCTTCCTCAGCCTCCCCGAGTGCTGGGATTAAAGATACATGCCGTCATGCTCAACCATATCCATTTTTATAAAACAAGAAAGAATTGAGTACGGATTTAAGCACCTGCATAGTCAAACACAGTGACTGGGGTTCGATCCCCAGCATGCTGTGATGGCCCCATCCATGGGGTGCACTGAGACAGCAACTGAGACTGGGCATGGTGGCGCATGCCTGTAATCCCTGCGCTTGAGAGGCTGAAAACAGGAGGATCACTATGAGTTGGATCTGTGTAGTGAGGCTCTGTAAACTCTGTACTAAATATATAAGAAAAGAAAAAAGAAAAAAGAGTTGAGTAGCCTGGAGACTGCTCTCTGGGCCCATGGCGGAATTTGGTTAAATCTTGCTTCCAAGCTTCTGTTTATGTTACGTGGACCATGCATGTGTGCACACGTACCCTGAGAAGGATTTTGGGGGTTCCCATGCCCAATAGGTTTACTCTTATGGGTTCAGTCCAAAAAGGTTTTTTTTTTTTTTTTTTTTTGCCTTTTTGAGACAGGGTCTCGCTATGCAGTTGAGGCTGGTCCTGAGCTCACTTTTGTAGCCCAGGCTGGTCTCGAACTCACACCGATCCTCCTGCCTCAGCCTCCTGAGGGCTGGGATCACAGGCGTGAGCCACCACGCCCGGCTTAGTCCAAAAAGTTTAAAATTTGTAACTTTTAGGTTCACAACTGCTTCAGGCTGTCCCTGGGAACTTGGAGACGTGCTGGAGTATCCAGGGGCTGTGGCCAATCTGAAGCAGTTTTGGAACTCTGCAGCTGCAGAGCAGTGGGTGAGACAGACACACAGCAGCCAGCCCAGGAGGCATGGCAGTGGTGCTCAGGCTGGGTGGCAGCCCTTGAACAAGGTCATTCGCTGAGGTTGTGGTGGGCTTGGGGACTCATGGTCCCAGACCCCTTCATAGTCCGCTGCCCCCACCTCAGCTGGGGTGCAGGTGCCAGCGCCCTGGTGTCTTCTGCCCCTGAGGACTTTGGCCCTGTGATGTCATGGGCTGGTTGCCATGGAGATGTCAGGTAATGAACCAGCCTGGGGTGAAAGCACAGGCTGCTCTTAGCCCAGCTGGGACCAGGCCACGTCACTGCAGGGAGGCACTGGAAAAACACAGGTGCATGCGGGGTCGGGGCTGGAGACAGCCAGAGGGGGCCATTGGCTCCTGCCTTTGCTGCTGTCCCCCCATCTCCCAAGGGAACCAAGGGGTCACCTCTTTTCTGCCCAAGTCTGCATGCTGCTCCCCTGACCTCAAGGTCCAAAGTCCCTTTTTGGGCTGTTCCCCCCCCACCCTGAGTGACAGGCTTCTGGTTGCCATAGTAACAAGAGGGCCCTTCTCCATCCTTCACAGAGAGGGCTATCACCCAGAGGTCTCCGTCACCCCTCTGCCCCAGCGCCCCGTCACACTGACAACCTAACCAACCACACAGACAGTTCAGCCTGACGTGGAGCCTGAACCTCTCCTGCTGCAAAGCTCACACCTGGCCTCCCTGCCAGCTCCCTGGGGGGCCACAGCAAACCCCTCGTGCTCCTCTCATCTGCTTCAGAGCCACCTGTGTCCCAGACAATTAGTCACCATGGCCACCATGTGTCCCCAGAGTGTCTTCCCAGGAGGGCAGGGTGGGGGTGCTGCTCAACTCTGCTGCTCCCCAACAGCCCAGCATAGTCCAGGCCGAGTTCCCCAGAAAATCACGTAGTCACCAAGCAGTGACCTTGTGTAGGGCTCCTCCCTGGACAGCTGCAGGTGCCTGCTCTAAGCCTCCTTGGGACATTTGCAGTCAGGTACGCAGGTGGCCCCTCCAGCCCCCACTGCCCAGCTGTGACAGCCACACTCTGTGCAGGGCTCTGGAGGGGTGGCTCCTCCCACACAGGGCAGGGGTTCCAGTCTCTGCACTTTCCTACAGGGCCCTGGGTGTGGCCACAGGGCTGGCTTCAGGGGCTTTTGCTTCGCTCCCATGAGAGGAGAATTGAAGGAGAGGCTGCTCTATCCCTGCCTCGGGTTCCCATTCTGGACAAGGGCACAGATCCCGGCCAGCCACTTCTCTGGGCCTGTCCTCTTGCAGAGGGAGGCCATGGAGGGTGAGTCCTTGGCCCCTGCCTGGTGAGTCACTGCCTGGGAGCAGGCCATGCAGCCTGGCAGCCATCTCATTCTGGCAGACTGAGTGCCCTCTCCCCAGGACATTTGTTTACAAGTCACCTGGGCCCAGATGATAGCTTCATCTTTGAGCTGATTCAGCTCAGACCTACCCAAGAAAAAGAAAGGGAAATCCCTTTCCACCCACAACAAAGGACTTCCTGCAGTTGGCCTCTCTGGACAGCTGCTCCAGCCTCTCCTCCTCCAGGCAGCCTGCCCAGATGGCCTTCCGCTATAGCCGGTGACCAGTAGCCCTGCGGGGCCCAGGCTGACTTTCAGTGATTTGCTGCTACTGTTTATGAAGCATCTGGGATACACTGAGCACTGTCCTGGCCTCTTCCTGCCCACGGTCTTTCCCTGGACCCTTCAAACAACCCTGCCGAGTACACTTTTGTGTCCACCTTAAAGGTAGTGAAACTGAGGCTCAGAGAAGTTAAATCACATATGAAAGGTCACCACCTAGTAAGTGTCAAAGGGGTTCAAACCTAGGCCATTCCAGCCAGGCATGTTGGTGCCCACCTGTAGCCCCAGCTGCTCTGAAGACCCAGGCAGGGGACCACCAATGCAAGGCTGTCTGGGCAGCTTAGCAAGACCATATCTCGAAGAAAAAAAAAGCTGGGATGTAGCTCAGTGCAAAGGCTCTGAATCCAACCCCCCAGTACCACAAAAGGGGTGGGGTGGGGTGGAGGTGTAACTCAGGGGCTGAGGGCTTCTTTAGCATGTCCAAGGCCCTGGGTTCAATCCCCAGTACTGCTCAAATAAAATCAGAAGCAAAGGGTAGGGAGGGGCTCCTTGCTAGGCTCTGGGGTCACCCAGACCTAGATTTGAGTCTGCCCTCCCAGCCTGGCTCCGAGATGGGAAGAAAGGCCTGCGTCTGTGGGCCCAGGGCCCCTCCCAGGGTTGAAGAAGAACTAACTGGGTCAGGGGAGCAACAGCTCTCAGCCTGGCTCAGCATAAGCGCCCAACAAATGGTAGCTTAAAAATAGATAATGAACACCAAACAGCTCGCAGAAATGGCATTTGTTGCCTTAATCTAGTCCCCGTCACTTTCCTGCTGTCCTCAGGCCCTGAGTGAGCACACACCTGCCCCAGCTTCCTCTCCAAGAGGCCGGACAGCGCCACTTTCAGCAAACAGCTCTGGATCAGCTGTGTGCACGGAAAGCTCACAGCACAAATTACCCAGGGCGGAAGCTCTAAGGCTTGCGTCTATGTGGAGGCGCCAATTACACGGCCAGTGCTTTGCAAGGATTAAGCCACTGTATCCCCGGGCAACCTGAAGACACCAACACTGTCACATCCCCATTTTAGGGCCAAGGACACTGATGGTCCCTGGGGAGTACACATGAGGCCAAGCAAGTTGCCGAGGTCACATGGCTGGCGAACGGTAGGGTAGAGACTGGAAGCTCAGCTGGCTGGGGTATACAGCCTGAGCCTGGGGTGTGGGTAGTGCAGGTTCCAGGCTCAGGGTGGGTGTCAACACAGAGTTCACCATTCCAGGTTTCCAGGTCACACCCTGGCCTCAGCACTGCCAGGGCACCAGGTGCTGTTATTAATGGCACAGGTGTGAAGACCAGGTGGGTGCTCAGGAGCCTAGGGACACTGCAGCTCCAGGGAGCAGGACAGATGCAGGCCACACGAGACATCCGTGCATAGGGTTCAAGTCTTGGCCCTGCTATTTTCCATCTGTGAGGCCTGGCATAAGCCATTCAACTGCCTCCTGCCTCAGTCCTTATAAAGTAAGAACTATGGTGATATAGAGCCCAAGCCAGCTTCCTATGCTAAAAACTTTCAGACTAGTACCTGGTAAGCTGTAAGCGCTTAGTCACAGCTGGAGGGTAGGTGGCACCCACCCAACTTGCCCTGCTGCACGTTAAGGCTACAAGTGGTACCATGCACCCGGGAGGAGGGCACAGCTCAACCTGGCAATGGCACTGGGGACACTCAGACAGCATAAGGGAGGGTGGAAAGGGTGTGTCCCGGCCAGGGTGACCTCAAACAGGCCTAGCGGAGGAAGCGTAGGGTGAGGGACAGAGGACTTGGGCCTCGGCCTCACAGTGTGACCTTGGCAGTGTCCCTTCCTCTCTGGCCTCCGTGTCCCTCAGTTCACAGACCAGTCCACCTGGAACATGGCACAGGATGACCAAGGCATAGGAAGAGACATGGTCATTGAGGAAGCTCCTAGGTGCCCAAGGCCTAGAGGCAGTGCCACTTGACACTGCCTGGAGCCCTGGGGGCTTCTGGAGACACCTCAGATATGGAGAGCCTGTGATGCCTATAGAACCTTCAACGCTCCGCACTCCAAGAGCTGCCTCCCCTCCCACCTGGCTGCTGTGGGCACTCAGAAGGGTGCTGCTCCAGGCCCCTGCCTCCTCCATGCCTGCACACAGTAGGCGCCCTACGACTATCAGCTTGGTCAAGGCTGACTAAGCTGAACGGGCCCAAGCAGTTCATTCCTTCCCCCAACTCCTGATCCCACCTCTGACACCAGAGCCACTTTCCCCATGAACCAGTGACAAAGCCCCTTAGAGTCCAGGGAGGGGAGAGGCCCTGCTCCTGCCTTAAATCTCCCAGAACCAGAAGCCTTCAAGGCTAGTCTGTCCCTCTGCACTTAACTAAGCAACTAGGGACGACAGGCACTTGGTGGTCAGCCCCCCCCCCCAGGACCTTTAGGTCAGGGTCAGCGGATCTGGCCAGGGCTACTGACAGTGCCACCTCTGTCCAGAACTCTGGCTGTGCTGTTGTGTGGGGTGAGGGTCCCAGGGGTCCAGCCCAACCTCTTTCTTTTGTCATCCAGCAGCTTTCTGGGGAGGGAGTCTGAAGCCCCCATGCTGATCATCCCTCAGCCTCTGTCCCCCAAGAGCCACTCACATTAGTTCCCCAGTAGCACCTCGGAGACAGTCAAAGGTGCCAGGTCAAACGAGAGCATCAGCTGTGCTCTGACCCTCCAAGGTCCTGCCCAAGGTGGGGTAGCTCAGGGTGAGGGGTGTGGGCAGAAAGAGGGGACTCTTCTTCAGAACTTGTTCACCACTCTTAACCCCTTCCTGCCAGAGGCTCTGGCACTGCAGCTGGGGCGCGGGATAAAAGGGAGGTGGGGCGGGGTGTAATAGGTCTGCGTCCCGGAGGGGTGTCTAGTTTATCTCCCCCGCGCCCCTTTCCTTCCCTAACAGAGGAGCCAGGGCAAAGCCGAAGCCTTCTGCCTGGCGCCCCGCGGGCTGTGTAGCGCGAGGAGGACAGCGTGCTGGGGACCCTCCTCTAAGCCACCTGCAGGTGGAAATAGGGCCGGGATGCGGTGACCTCCGCGCTGCCCGCTCAGCCGCTCGCAAAGCCCGTCCAGGGGCACCGTGTCCCCTAGGTGCCGCTAGTTGCCCACCCGCCTGCTCGGAGAGGCTGTGGGCTGGGCAGGTCCCCCGCGCCCCTCACCTCGCGACACGCAGGAGCCCATCACCATCACGGGGCCGCGGGGCCGCGCTGCTGCGCCTGGGGTGCGACGGTCCAGGCGCTCATGTCTCCTCTGGCGGGGCCGCGCGTGGTGCGGGCGCAGGGCGGGGGCTGGCGACGGGAGACGGGAGACGTGCAGGGGCTGGGGCTGGCGTTCTCCGCCTCGCTCGCGCCGGGTTCGTAGCTGCAGCCGCCTCCCGTGCGGTGCTGGCTGCTGCCAGGGGCAGGGACAGCGCGGGGCGGGGCGGGGCGGGGGTGGGGCCGGCGCAGGCTAGGAGGAGGGGCCCACAGGAGGTGGGAAGGGAAGGGCTGGAGGGGAGAGGGCCCTCCCACCTCCCCCCACCCCCACCCAAAGTGTCAGACCTGGGCGGGGACCGGACGGGGTGGAGTGGGGACAAGCTGCAGGGGGGGGGGCGGGGCTCTATCGTTCAGCACCAATCTGAGGCTGAAGGTCAGCGAAGGCAGCAGGGTAGGGAGATTTCTGGCATTGGGGGCCTAAAGTAAGTATTAATTTAACAGTGATGACGGACTAGTGAGCCGCACACATAACCCCAGTCAGGAGCTGGTTCTGCAGAGGGAGGCGCTGAGGCTCACAGATGGCAGTGCCTTGCTGGAGCCCTCAGGTGTGAGGGTCAGCGCCTTTGACCTTGGGCTCCCTGGCACGCAGGGCTGCTGGTCCAACGCGGCGGGTACAGAAGGTGTGTTAGTGGCCTCAGCTGAACAGGGAGCTCCGGCAGTGACCCAAGGGAGTCAAGGACTGTCTCTTGGGGTTTATTTAGGGCAGGGTAAGCTGAGGCACAAATTTTGGTGGCCACCAGTGGCTACACCTAACCACACACACACTGGTTCATTCACATTCTCCTAGGTGTGAAAACACTCATCCATGCACGCTCCACACACATACTGGTGCACACCTATACGGGTACACTTGCACTTGCCGGACAAACACAAACACACAGGCTCTGGGGAGGGGGTGACAGGTGGTCCCTTACACAATCCTCCAAACTCATAGCACCCCAGTGTCCGAATCACACACTTGAACATGCCACCTGCCCTGACCTCCTGCTGCTAGAGATTGCCCCCCCCAAGCAAGACAGATTTGAGGAAAGGGACTGGGGTGAAGCTGGAGGCTTTATGCAGGATAGGGGCTGGGCTGCCAGGCTAAGGTGCCTCTTGCCAGGTGAAATCTGGTCTGGGCCTGAGCCTGGTGTGGGCAAAGCTGGGTGTGACCTGAGGCTCAGCTCAGACACACTGGGTGACCTAGGTGAGAAAACTCATCCACAGGGCTCAGCTTTTCCACTTTTTAGCTTCAGATTAAAAAAAAAAAAATCGGGCCGGGCGTGGTAGCGCACGCCTGTAATCCCAGTACTCGGGAGGCTGAGGCAGGAGGATCGGTGCAAGTTTGAGACCAGCCTGGGCTACAAAAGTGAGCTCAAGGCCAGCCTGACCTGCATAGCAAGACCCTGTCTCAAAAAGACAAAAAAAAAAAAAATCACCTGATGAGGCAGGCGTGGTGGTGCACACCTATAATCCCAGCACTCGGGAGGCTGAGGCAGGAGGAGCATTTTGAGTTCAAGACCAGCCTGGACTACAAAGTGAGCTTATAGCCAGCCTTCATAGCAGAGTGAAGGGCCGGTGAGATAGCTCAGAGGTCTAAAGTGCCTGCTTAGGCAAGTTTAGGCAAGCGCAGGGACCACAGTTCAATCCCCAGCACCACATGCTGCTCCAGTCTTGCCCCAAGGGCAAGCTGATCCAGCCACAAAAGCAAACAAACAGGGGCCTGGCAGGATGGCTCAGTGGCCTAAAGCACCTGCTTAGGAAAGCCTAGGTGGCTGCAGGGACCGTGGTTCGATCCTCGGCACCACATGCTGCGCCAGCCCTGCCCTCAGGGCAGGCTGAGCCGGCCATAAAAAAAA
>PVJA010038724.1:0-19588 GCA_004027025.1 Myocastor coypus
AAAGAATGTTTTGTTATACAGGTCTTGCTTCAACTTGCCCTTGACCACCCAGCAGGAAAAAAAAAATGCTTAATTACAACACATGAAACACAGAGCTAGATTGATGAGATGAGCTTTAGGAGGCTTAGGTTCAATAGCCTCCAACATCACAAGCTTCACTGGTGGCCCACTGCAATTGCAGAACATTTGACTGTATATGTATCTGCTTCCTCTTAGTCCAAAGAGAAGTATATTCTTTTCCTTTTTTTTTTTTTTTCTAAGCAACATCAATAGGGAGGTGGGTCATGCCCACACATTGTACTCTATAGAATGATTGTGAGGACAATATGGAATATGTCAACTTTCAAAGAAAAGAAAGGGGAAAAGAAAAAAAAGTAATGTTGATTTAGAAGGGTTAATGTTTAATTGTTTGATCAATCTTATATACCTATATGTATTAATCTAAACTGATCTGATGATGAAAATATGTAATATAACCCGTGTTAAAATTAAACAATAAAAAAATAAAGAAAAAGAAACAACAAAAAAAATTAAAAAATAAACATCTTCTTCCAATTCTACCCCTGACAAAAGGCCATAAAAGCCTCAGGCTCCCTTTATTCCAATGGAGAGAATTCCTTATCTTCCCCACATTCTCTCTATATCCTCAAAGAAAATAAAGCCCTTTTGTTTTTCCTTCTGTTTCTCTGCTGTGCAGGGAGCCTGGAAAAAACCTATCAGTGCCTAAGCCAAAAGACACTTCTTACCACACACCAGTGTCAAATGAGATAGATCATTTAAACAAATGTAAAATTAAAAACTATAAATCTGTCAGGAAAATAAAACACATCAGAAAACCTTTGAGATTTTGATTTGGGTAAGGATTTGTACACTAAAAACATGACTTGTATAAGAAAGTGTGACAAAGTTCACCAAAAAGCAAGATTTCCTTTTTTTGGGGGGGGGCAGGGGGGGGTAGGGTTGGGGGATAGGAAGACACAGGATCTCACTATGTAGCCCAGGCTGGCCTCAAACTTAGAGTAATCCTCCTGCCTCAACCTCCTAAGTCCGAAAGTTACAGATGTGCACCTCCATGTCATACAGATGTGCACAAGATCTGTTTTTCAAAAGATGCTCTGAAGAGAATGAAAGATATGTCACAAAGTGGGAGAAAATGTTTATCCCATGCATCTGACAATGGGCTGATATGTGGAGCACAACAAGAACCACTAGTGCTCCACATCAAAGAGTAACTTCATACTGCTGAAGTCACAAGAGAACACCTCATCCAAGACGGGGGGGACAAAAACACCCATGATAGATACTCAATGCCATCAGTAATAAGTAGGTAGAAACTGAACTATGGCATGGTGTGCCTCCTTCCTTCCTGGAAGGTCTAGGACCAAACAGACAGACCACAGCAAGTGCTGACAAGGATATGATGTGGTCAGACGCTATCCTTGAGTCCAGCCTGTGCCGCTTAAGGAGATCTTGTCTCAAAGCAGAATAAAAAGGGGTGGAGCTCAGTGGTATAGTGCTTATCTGGAATGTACAAGGCCCTAGGCTCAATAGACAGCACCACAACAAACAGTGCAGCTGTTCCACTCCTACGTATTTACTCAAGAGTGAAAACATACGTTCATAGTGAGACTGGTTGGTATAAGAATGCTCATGGAAGCCGTATCTGTGATTGTCTCATGTTAGAGACAACTTGAATGCCTAACAATGGTAGCTGAATATATATACACTAACTGTGTTCCAGCCATACAGCAAAATATTGCTTAGCAATAAGTGAAGTCTCGATACAGAAAACATAAGTGGTTACCAGAATAATTATGCTGAGTAAAAGAAGCTAGGCACAAAGAATACCAACTACACAGCTTTACTTATTTAAAACTCTAAAAAAATAAAAAATAAACCACAGGGCAGAAAGGAGGGCAAGGGGCTCTTTGGAAAACAGGAAGCAGAGGACAGAAGGGAGATGAGAGAGGGCACAAAATATCTTAACTCTAATAATGATTTGTAAGTAAATGTTTATATCAAAACTTACCAAATGTTAATTTTTAATATATGCTAGAAGAAAAAAATAAGCATTCACATGTGAAATTAAAGCTTGAAAAGAGATCTACGTTATGAGAAAAATGTGGAAAGTCAATGTGTTCTCATATTTGAAGGAAAAGTACAAGTACATCCATTAAATACAGTGTAAAATTATAGTGAAGTTACAATTAAACTTTAGGTTAACTGGTAGTAAGGGCAGAGTAACAGAGGCCACAAAGATACATTTTTCTTTTCAAGGTTCTTGTGATACTGGGGATCAAATCAAGGCCTCACTCATAATTAGGCAAATGCTCTATCAGAGAGCCAGACACTTAGCCCTAAAGAAGATTTACACACACACACACACACACACACACACACACACACACACACACACACAGAAACAGACAGACAGACAGATAGAAGACAGGCAGATAGGCAGACAGAAAACATCAGAGATGTAATGGCATACTGATTTTGCTGATTTCACCCAAATTCTTCAATGGCGAGACTTCTTCCACATTACAGCACTGCTGGTTCAGAGAACACATGCAGACTGATGCTGTACTATGAGATAAATCTTCCTATTACTGCTCACTAGCAATTCTAACTTAGTTAAAGCAATACTCCAGAACCATAACTGTACACTACTTAGCATACCAATGATCTTCCAGAATTTGAAGTCATTTTTTAAATCTTTCTAAGGGTCTCAATATGCATTTTGGGCTGGTCTGAACTCTCAATGATCCTCCTGCCTCAGCCTCCCAAGTGCTGGGATTACAGATGTACACCATGATGCCCAGCATTAAGGTCATTTTTAAATAACCAGCACATAGCATCTATCTAGTTGTACCCCCACCCCCACCTGAACCCTCTGCCCACCTGTGTCTGGGGATTAAACTCAGGGTCCTTGCACTTGGATATATCTCGAGGTCTTTTTATTTTGAGACAAGGTTTAGCTAAGTTTCACAGGCTGGCCTCAAACTTGTACTCCTCCTGCCTCAGTCTTCCAGATAGCTAGGATTATAGCAGCCATCATATAATATATTACCCAGCAAAAATAACATCTTGAAATGATTGCTCCTGATTTTTAAGGGACAGCACACAACTGTAAAAGAAATATGTATATAACAATACTCACCACTCAAAAGCCACCACAGCAAAGGGACAAATCCAGGGCTCTCACTGATGTATTTCAAGCCTTTCAAATTGATGCTCACATTGTACAAAGACATCAGCATTAATCTGAAATGCAAAAAGAAATGTGTTATGTGCTGGTCTTTCCTGATTCCATCTCCTCCAGAGCGCCTGAAGGCTTTGAGAGATTTCCCCATCTCAGATGTCCAAAAGGACAGGGCATACAGTGAGTAAAGGCCATGTGCTGTAATCTTCATCCACATGAGGCCAGAAATTAGGAAGTTTCAGCAAGGACACCATAGCACCCTCTTTTAAGGACTGAGTAATGCAGAGATGGAGGCAGAATGGGTCCCAGGGAAGCGTCACACATATTTAGCAATTGCTTACCTCCTTTAGTACCAAGCCTGCATATGTGAAAGAGGTCCTCAGCTCATAAGTATGCGATACTCTCAAAGTTCAATGCATTCATCTAACATTCAGGGGTACCTTTTTATTTAATGAGCATGACATGTGACATCAGGCATCTAGGTCAAGCCATACAAAACCACTTAATCCATAGCACAAGGGATGTGGACTATCACAACACCCAACCACTGCAAACAGCCAACAAAGCAATCTCTCCTTAGCAACTTAAAATTGTGTGCACTATCTCTGGAACTGAATCATAACTAGAAACACCATGTCCAATGGAAGTTAGAAACCACAGGACTTTAGTTTCTGAAAATGCTGCAGAATAGAGGGACCCCAGCACCAAAGACCCTAAGCTCCTCACACTGAAAAGCAACAAAAAGGGTAGATAAGTATTTTTCAAAAGCTTCAAAACAGCCAATAGGTTTATAAGAAATGAGAGGAAAAATGTCTGAAGGACAATATGGGAGGTGAGTACAAAATAGGGCCTAGAGGCCTGGAACTTTAGTTATACTGCAGAGGGAAAGAAAAGCTTTAGATAAACACAGACATGCATTCACATCACAGGCCTGCAGACAATCTAAAAAGAATTAGCATTAAAATCATGGCACATATACCTGAAAAGCTGCACGTACTAATAACTACAATAGAAAGCAGCCCTGGTATGGTGCTTCCCCTACTTTCCTGGACACTACATGACAGGCTCCTCCACCTCATCTTCAGGGTCCTCATCAAAGATGTAGTAACAGAAGTGAGTTCATAATACACACCACAGGTAAATTCATGAAGTATGCTAGACACTGCAAGTAGCAGCACGAGGAACCACTGACAAAGCCAGAACCCGAAAGTTCTCAGGTACTATAAGCAGTAGCTACAGAACAGAAAGAATGCTTATTAAGTAAAAATACATCTAAGAGAAATGAAAGCATGATCAAAATCCTAGGGCTACCAGGACTGGCCAAATAGCTCAGCGGGTTAAAGCACCTATAAGTAGGCACAGGGCCAAGGGTTTGATCCCCAGGCCTGTCACGCCCAGCCCAGCCCCTGGGGGCATGCTGAGAAGGCAATTGACACTGGGCATGGTAGCACAAGCCTGTAATCTCAGCTCTTGTGAGGCTGTAAATAAGCGGGTCACTATGAGTCCAATCTAGTAGTAAAGACCTCAATATCCTGTATACTCTCCCCCCCCCAAAAAAAAAAAAATGCTAGGGCTACCATTATGAATAACCAGGCAATTAAAAACTAATAGAACTCACAACAATGAAAACTGAAAATCTAAACTGCAAGGTAACTGAACACATGAAAAAGGGGAAACACTAAACAGAAAACAGAGCAAATAAAGAAAAATAAATGAAAAGTGTGAAAAGTTTAACATGTGTCCAATTGGGGTACCATAAAGAAACAATTTCAAAATCACAATCAATGGCTGAGACTTTTACAGAAATAAGCAAATAAAACCTCCTTTTTTTTTTTTTTTTTTTGCGGGACCGGAGTTCAAACCCATGACCTTGCGCTTGCCAGGCAGGCACTTGTGCCACAGAGCTATCTCCCTGGCCCCATAAAACCTCATATTCAGGAGTCATGGGAAGAGCCCAACAAATACAAAAATACAAGTCTATACACACTGCAGCCTAACTCAGCACCAAAGACAGAGGCTTTTAGAAGCAACCCAAGAAAAAGACAAAAATGCGGAAGGTGGACATAGGACAGCACTGGGAGCTGAGCTCTCAGAAACAGGAGGGCTAGAAGGTGGGGAGCATGCACTTTCAAGTGCAGAAGAGCAAGTAACAGCAGACTCAGAGTGATAAGCCCACCAAAACTTCCAGCAAATGAGGCAAAATAAAAATCCTGCCGAAGAAAATCTTAGGTTTTACCACGAAGAAACCCAAACTTGTAACAGTTTAAAGAACATAGAAACCAGCAAACTGATCTCAGAAGAACACTGTGAGCTACCAGGAAGAAGAGCAAGTAAAAGTGATGTGGGTACAGGGTAACAAATGCTGGCAGTCAAATCAGTGACAATGATGTATAATGTATGTAACCTTGTGGTTTTTCCTCCAGCAAAGTAATGAACACTCAACAAATGCACCCCAGGATCTAAGTATAAGGGCATTTTGCAGCCCTTTGGGCCAAGAGAATAAAAAAGCACTGCTTAACTTTCAAATATGTACCAAATATACTAACACAAACTTTAAGTAGGGGCCCATCACTGAAACACAGAAATAGAGGCAAGCCTGTATACAGCCACACCTATCCCTGAAAGCTCCTGGTCTTATCTGATCTCAGAAGCTAAGCGAGGGTGGGCCTGGTTAGTACTTGGATGGGAGAAACAAGCAAATTTTCTAGACCTTAGGATGGACAGGGAACTCTGTAAGTTCTCTATGAATTTAAGAGGAGGAAAGAAAGAAAGGTATGTGTGTGGGGGTAGAGGGGTTCAGAAAAAGAACAACAAAAAATAGAAATAAAATGTAATGGAAGAAGTAAATTCAAATATTTCAGTTTCAAATATTAATGGAAAAAATATCCATTAAGATGATTCCCACAAATGAATCACTGACTGTTAGGTTGGATGAAAAACAAAACTTTTTTTTTTCTTGAGACAGGGTCTTGCTATACAGTTCAGGCTGGCCTCGAGCTCATTTTGTAGCCCAAGCTTGTCTTGAACTCCAGACAATCCTCCTGCCTCAGCTTCCTGAGTGCTGGAATTACAGGTGTGTGCCACTGGGCTTAGCACCCTAAATATCTTTTTAAAATCACACCTAACATAATGCTAAAGAAAAGGCAGAGTGAAGTGCTAGCACAGACATATCAAGCAAACATTAATAGGAACAAAGGATGGAAGAGAAAGCTAAGGCTGCTATATAAATAGAAAAGAAATGGCCTTACAGGAAACACATTTTTGCAGACAAAGGTAAGTATGTGACATTAAAAGTCCAGTTCAGGGGCTAGTGAGATGGTTTAGCGGTCTAAAGTATCTGCTTAGGAAAGCTTAGGCAACCGCAGGGACCACAGTTCAATCCCTGGCTCAACATGCTGTATCAGCCCCACCCCCAGGGCAGGCTGAGCCAGCCATAAAAATAAAATAAAAGTCCAGTTCAGAAGGAAGGTTATCGCTCAAAATTTGCAAGTAATAATACTATATATCCTCAAAACTATATAAAAGTGCAATGAATAGAGATACAAAGTGATGACTCCACAATAAAGGGAGAATTTAACCTATGGCTCATAGTAATTGATAGAGTGCATTCTCTGACCCATCATACAAGTAAAAAAAACAAAATTTAAAGTAAATCTTAAGCCTTCAACAACATTTGGAAAATTAAAAGTACACCTCCTCTAGGGCTGGCGAGATAGCTCAGCAGACTAAATACCTGCTTAAGCAAGCATAGGGACCAGGGTTTGATTCCCACCAGCCCTAGCCCCGGGAACATCGAGCTATCACCAAGAATAGGTATGGTGGCACACACTTGTAATCTCAACATTGAGGAGGCTGAAAACAGGAGGATCATTAGGAATCTGAGAGGCATAGTGAGCCTCTGAATCAAAGAAAGAAAGAAAGAAAGAAAGAAAGAAAGAAAGAAAAATATAGATAGATAGATAGATGGATGGATGTAGGGATCATTTGATCTTACTATGAATGGTTCAACCTTGGGGACACATGGTGGTAGGAATGAGAAAGACAGACAAGAAGAAGAAAAGCTGGGCTAGGTGGTCATCAGTTTGCCTGATGGGCAAGACTAACTCAACGCATACAGAAATAATCCTTTATTTATACTTCCACAAAGTTTGCATCCCACGACACAAGGCTACCCAGCAACCAATAGCTGGCCTGAACCAGACAGGATGTTTTTCTCAGCAGGTTGTCTTTCTCAGCACTGGGGTAGCTTGCCTGCTTCAAGCACTGAGGCCCAGTTCCACCTATGCACACTATCAATTTCCTGGCTTCCTGCTGCTCTCAACAGAAAAAGAATAAAAGTACACCTCCATAAAAATAGGCCAAATAAGAAATAATAGCCAGGAGTGGCAGATGACTGTCATTCTAGGACTCTGAGAGTCCGAGGAAGAAGATGGCAAGTTGGAGTACAGCTCACAGAATCCTATAAGAAAATAAAAGGGTTGGGAATTCAGTTCAGTGAGAAGGTCCTGGATTCAGTCTTGAGCAAGCAAATTAAAAAGAGGGGTGGCTGGTGTTGTGTGTAGTACACACCTATAATTCTAGATAGAGTACATGGTGAACTAAGGCCGGAGGATGCCAAGCTCAAGGCCAGCGTGGGCAACTGAGCATGACCCTGACTCAAAATAAAACATGAAAAGGGGCTATAGATGTATCCCAGAGGATAGTTTAGACCTGAAAAATGACTACAGGCTGGGGATTTAGCTCAGTGGCACAGCACCTTCCTCTAAGTATGAAGTCCTAAGTTTGATTCCGAGTACAAAGCAAAACAAAACAAAAAAATATATATAAACCTTGTAAAGTATAGTTGGCAAAATACATATACACCGAGTCTTAAATGCTCACTTTAGGAAAAAAAGTTAGAACCTTGAGCTACATTAATGACTGTAACTTACGGACCAAACCTCATCTCACAAATAATAAAATAATAATAATAATAATAATAATAACAATAATAATAATAATAATAATAATAACAATAATAATAAATTTTGGACAAAATAACACATTGAAGAGAACCGGGGGGTTAGCACAGGTGGAACTTGGAGGCCACACTCCTTTGCAAAAGAAGGCAACATTGAAGCACAGCACTGGCAGGAATGTGCAAGTCCTAAGTGCAACCCCTAATGGGGTAGATCAGAACAAATAAAACAAAATAAGAAGCTGGGTGCTGTGGCGCACACCTGAAATCCCAGCACTTGGGAAGCTGAGGAAGGAGGCCTGATGTGAGTTTGAGACAAGCCTGGGCCACAAAAGTGAGCTCAAGGCCAGCCTGAACTGCATAGTGAGACCCTATCTCACACACACACAAACATACACACACACCAAATTAAAAAAAAAAGAAGAAAAAAAAAAAAAGCAAGAAAAAGAAAGTAGTACAAATGAGCATGGTGAGAAACCTGCAATCCCAGTACTCTAGGAGGCTGAGGTTACAGGATTACAGCCTAGAAGCTGAGCTCAGCTGAGGCTACTTAGTGAGACACTGTCTTAAAATAAAAATAAAACAGACTGAAATGTATCTCAGTGCAGAGGTTATGGGTTTAGTCCACCATACCAGAGTAAAACTAAAGGTTAATAGTATCAAGACTTCAGCTGGATCCCCGCCCGCAAACTCTGATCCAGGCCTATGCCCAGGACCTATCAACCTCCACCGGCATGCGCTGCCGTGCGCCAGCCACCAGAACCTGGCCCCTGCTTGCCCACGCTGACTGACCTGGGCCTGTGTCCAGGTAGAACTGTCTGATGGCCTGTGCTCCTGAGTGACCAGCCACTAAACCCAGCCCCTACCCACCCACGTTGACCTACATAGGCCGTGCCCAGGTAAGAACTATTTGTGCCACCAGCCACCAGAACACGGCCTCTGCCCACCCAAGCTCGTGGACCCGGTCCTGCACCCAGGCAGGACCTTAACTCCAGCTTGCGACCTAGCACCTCGAGCCACTGGTACCCCTGACCCTGCCCACTCACATTGACCTTATGCCCAGTTGCAGCAGGAAGAAGCTGAGCACAGCAGCCAGACCTAGCCAGGCACATCTGGAAGTGATCGAGACTGGTGGATCCAGACCCAAATTTTGATAGGTACTAACAGTATAACTTCACCAAAGTGTAGAGTTCATGCAAAATGATAAAGAAAAGGAGCAAGATGCATTCTCAGATTCCAAGCCCACTCAAACAACTACAGGAGACCATACCATTGTAGAAAATGGGAATCATGTTGACGAAATCTCTGAATTGGTAGCATCTGAGGTAGACAGACAAGTGCAGAAACGTATACAACAACTCAGATCAGAGATAGCATCTGAAGGGAAAAAAAGAAATGTATGCATTAATAGACTCCTGAAGTGGAAAAACAACTGCAGAAATGTATAGAGGAAACCAGAGCAGAAATAACCTCTGAAGTTAAAAAAGACATCACTAAATTAATAGCATCTAAAGTAGAGGAACAACTACAGAAAGGTAGAGAGAACAGAGCAGAAATAATCTCTGAACTAGAGAAAGAAAGGATAACTATAATGAGAGACTTCAGTACTACTAAAGAAGACATTGATAAAAAAAATTAGAGGAAAATAGAAAAATGATGGATTCCCTGATTTAGCAATATAGGACAGAAACAGATCTCGTGAAACATTTCAAACATATACAAGAAAGTAAAATTTCAATCACAAGCTGGTAAAACCACATAAATGAAAGTTAAGATAGAGTCTCAGATTTTCAAGACACAGTCACAGCTAGTGAAAAGGTAAGAAAGGATCTCTTAAAAACAACCAGGATGCAGAAAAAAGTAATTCAATATCTGTAAGATGATGTAAAAATGAACAACGTAAGGAATCAAAGAGAAAGAAGAAATCAACAGAAATGATATAAAAAGAAGATGGGCAGCAGTAATAGCAGAAAACTTCCCAAATTTGAGAAAACAATCAGACATTCAGAAAACTGAAGCATATAGAACTCCAAATAACATGAACCTGACTAAAAACACACCCAGATATACAACAGTCAAGATCCCAGAAATGGACCAGAAGAATAATATACTAAAAGCTGCTAGAGAAAGGAAACAAATGATACTTAAAGGAAAATCCTTCAAAATAATGGCAGATTTCTCTTCACAAACCATGAAGTCAAGAAGAGCATGGGGCAGAGTGCTTCAAGTCCTCCATGAAAACAAATTCCAGCCCAGACTGCTATGCCCAGGAAAACTCTCCGAAGTGAAATATTTCCATGACAAGGAACAACTAAAGAATTTCATGATGTCAAAGCCAGCCATACAAAGTATACTAAAACAAATTTTAGAGGGGCCAAAACGACCAGAACTCACCAAATGAGAACAGAAATAACCCACCCAATAGGACAACCAATTAAATACAGGAGAAAAAGGGGTAAACAGTAGTAAGTAAAACTTATGTCAATCATAAATCAATACATTTCAATTATAAGTATCAATGTAAATGGACTCAATTCTCCAATTAAAACAAACAGCCTGGCAGAGTGGATAAGGAAGCAAAATCCAACTATATGCTGTATACAAGAAGCACACTTAACTCATAAAGAAACTCATAGGCTAAAAGTTAAAGGGTGGAAAACAATACTACATGCTCCAGCACCTTGTTTGCAGACACTCTAAACTTCAAACCAGGATTGGTCAAACGAAATAAAGAAGGCCACTACATACTAGTTAGAGGAAATATTCAAGACGAAGAGGTAACACTCATAAATATATATGGATCCAACACGGGAGCACCAAGTTACATAAGACAAACCTTAATGGACATGAAGAATCTAATATCCAATACCATAATTTTAACAGGAGACCTTAACACCCCTTTATCCCAAAAAGATAGGTCAAGCAGACAAAAAAATTAGCAAAGAAGTAGCAGACCTGAACTGGAACCTGAAACAACTGGACTTTGGTGGACATACACAGAGTGTTCCACCCAACCACTTCAGAATATACTTTTCAGCTGCACATGGGACATTTTCCAAAATGGACCACATATTAGTCCATAGGTCATGCTTAAGTATATGCAAGAAAACAGAAATTATTCCATGCATACTATCTGACCACAGGGCAACAAAATTGAAAATAAATGACAAAAGAAACCACAAGAACCCCAGAAATACTTGGAAATTAAACAACACCATTCTTAGCAATCAGTGGGTTCCAGATGAAATTAAATAAGAAATTAAACAGTATCTAGAATTTAATCAAAATTCAAACAAATTTACTAGAATTTATGGGATGCAATAAAAGCAGTTTTTATTTTATATTTATTTATTTTTTCTTGTTTCAGAACTTTTGTTTGTTTATTTTTATGGCCTGCTCAGCCTGTCCTGAGGGCAGGGCTGGCACAGCATGTGGTGCCGGGAATCGAACCGTGGTCCCTGCAGCCACCTGCAGGCGCTTTAGACTACTGAGCCATCCTGCCGGGCCCCTGAAAGCAGTTTTTAGAGGGAAACTTCTACTTCTTAACTCACATAGTAATAAGACAGAACAGGAACAAATAAATTTCCTTCCATCTTTGGGAGGAAATTATAAAGATTAGAGCAGAAATCAATTCAATTGAGACAAAGAAAACAATGCAAAGAATCAATGCATCAATAAGTTGGTCTTTGAAAGATGAAATAAAATTAATAAGCCCCTAGCTAACCTCATCAAAAAGAAGAAAGGACTCAAATTCAAGCAATGAGGAATGAAAAGGGTAAGATTACTACAGACCCACCCAGCAAAGATTCAGAGGATCATAAATAGCTACTTCAAGAATCTTTACTCTCACAGAATCAAAGACACAGAAGAAACAGACAGATTCCTAGAAAAGTATAAATTATGAAAACTAAATTAAGAAGATGTAAGAACTCTCAACAACCCAATAACAGCCACTGAAATACAAAATGTAATAAAAAGCCTACCCACAAAGAAAAGTCCAGGATCTGATGGATTCACTGATGAATTCTACAAGAAATGTATAGAAGATATAAGCCCAATATTCCTCAAACTCTTCAATGAAATCGAAAAGGAAGCAATCCTCCCAAAATCATTCCTAGAAGGAAGTATTACACTGATACCAAAACCAGAAAGAGATGCAACCAAAAAAGAGAACTACAGGCCAATTTCTCTCATGAACATAGATGCAAAAATTCTCAATAAAATCCTCATGACTAGAATACAACAAATCAAGAAGATTATACATCATGACCAGGTAGGATTCATCCCAGGGATACAAGGATGGTTCAATATACGGATATCTATCAGTGTAATACACTGTATCAATACAGCCAAAGCCAAAAAGCACATGATTGTCTCAATTCATGCAGAAAAGGCTTTTGACAAAAGTCCAACACTCATTCATGTTCAAAGTCCTATAGACACTTGCAATAGAGGGCCTCTAGCCGAAGTTGATAAAAGCCATCGATGACAATCCAACAGCTAACTTAACTCTAAATGGGGAAAAACTGATATTGTTTAGTCTCAAATCTGTCACAAGAGCAAGGATGTCCTCTATCACCACTCCTATTCAATATAGTTCTGGAATCATTAGCTACTACAGCCATTAGACAAGAGAGAGAAATAAAAGGAATAAAAATAGGTAAAGAAGCAGTTAAATTATCATTATTTGCAGAATATATGATAATTTGGAAGACCCCCAAGCCCCCCCAACAAGCTACTAGAATACACAAATTCAGTAGCATCGCAGTTTACAAAGTAATCACACAAAATTCAATGGTATTCCTCTATACAGAGAAAAACACACTGAGAGAAATTAGACAAACAATACCTTTTACAATAGTACCAAAGAAAATCAAATACTTATGAATTAACCTAACTAAAGAAGTAAAAGAGCTTTTCAATGAAAACTACAGTACTCTGAAAAGAGATCCTAGAGGATTTCAGAAAATGGAAAGATATTCCCTGCTCCTGGATAGGAAGAACCAACATTGTGAAGAAGGCCACACTCCCAAAACTGTTACACAGATTTAATGCAATTCCTAGCAAAGTATGATCAACATACCTCACAAACCTGGAGAAGTCATACCTAAAATTTATTTGGAACCAAAAAAGACCCAGAATTGCAAAGACAATCCTTGGCAACAAAAGTAAGGCAGGAGACAATACAGTTCCTGACATTAAGTTGTACTACAAAGCTACCATGATAAAATCAGCATGGTATTGGCAAAAAAATAGACTTGAGGATCAGTGGAATAGACCAGAAGATGAGAAGCAACTACAAACACACTCAGCCGCCTTATCTTTGACAAAGGGCCAAACATGCCTACTGGAAGAAAGATAGACTCTTTAACAAGTGGTGCTGGAAAAACTGGCTCTTTACATGCCGAAAATTAAAACTTGACCCAGGTCTATTGCCATGCACTAAACTAAGGTCAAAATGGATTAAAGAACTAAATATTAGAATAGAAACATTAAATATCCGAAGAGAAAGGGGGAGAAAATCCTTAAGACATTGGGGTAGGCAAAGAGTTCATGGACAGAAATCAAAATGCACGTTTAACACTTGAAAGCATCAACAAATGGGATCTCCTCTGGCTAAGAAGTTTTTGCATATCAAAAGAAATTACCAATGGAGTGAAAAGACAACCCACAAATTTCAAAAAGATTTTAATAAGTATTCAGACAAAGGTCTTCTATCTAGAATTTATAAAGAACTAAAAACCATTAGGACCCCAAAATTCAAATACCCAATCCAGAAATGGGCATCTGAGATGAACACACACCTCTCAGAGAAAGAAATTCATCAAGCTTACAGATATATGAAGAAATGCTCCACAACACTAGCCATTTGTGAAGTGCACATTAAAACAACACTTAGATGCCATCTCACTCCAGAAAGAATGCCTATCATAAATAAATCAACCAACAATCAATGTTGGAGAGGCTGTGGGGAAAAAGGAACCCTTCTCCAATGCTGGTGGGAATGCAGATTTGTGCAACCATTACGGAAAGTGGTGTGGAGGATCCTTAAAAAACTAGAACTGGAAATCCCATTCAATCCAGCTATCCCCCTACTGGGAATTTTCCCAGAAGAACTGAAAACATCATACCATAGTGATATTTGTGCACCTATGTTTACAGCAGCCCAATTTGTAATAGCCAAATCTTGGAAACAACCAAAATGCCATCATTTGAAGAATGGTTGAAAAAGATGTGGTATTTTTATACAATGGAATATTACTCAGCTATAAAGAATGATAAACTGGGGGCCGGGGAGATAGCTCTGTGGCACAAGTGCCTGCCTGGCAAGTGCAAGGTCCTGAGTTTGAACATTGGTCCTGCAAAAAAAATTTGTCTATTAGCCAGGTGTGGTGGCGCCCACCTGTAATCCTAGTACTTGGGAGGCTGAGGTAGGAGGATCAGTATGAGTTCGAGACCAGCCTGGGCTACAAAAGTGAGCTCGAGGCCAGCCTGATTTGCATAGCGAGACCCTGTCAAAAAAAAAAAAAAGAATGATCAACTGGAAGACTTCATATATAAATGGATGTATATTGAACATATACTCATAAGTGAAATAAACCAGACTTATATGTGTAAATGTGTAAATATCATATAGTCTCCCTAGTGTCAGATCTCAACAGAAGAAATAAAAATGAAGAGGCTTATCATAGCTGAATGGAAATCAAGGACTTAAGGGTTAAACAATGAAGTGACTGCAAGCAGAAGATACAGGAAATATGACAGGGGCAAAGCCATGCACTTATATACACAGGATGAATTAGATAATGGTCCTAGGAACCTCTAGAATGTTTTTGACACTGAGTATATAATGAGTAACAGTGAAAATATGCTTAGAATATCTTTCATTCTGATCTTTTAGATGGGTGCTGCTTCTAATCTAATTTCTATTACTGCTATACTGTCTCTCAAGTAAATGGTTGGTTAACAAAAAAACAAAAAAGGGTATTAAAAGAGAGTAGGAAAATGTTATAGGATTGACTAGCTACAATTTTGTATATATTTAAATTTCTGAATGTGTAAAAATGTGTAACTGCTTTTATCAGATTCTGTAGAGATTTATTAGAATATCAATGATTGACAGAAAATACCAATTCCAAGTTAAGTCTAAGATGTTTGATACTCAGAAAGACAGAGATGTCATCCTCAAGTACCTATGTTATAGAGTAACAGTATCACTAAGCTTTTCTTCTGGTGGGCTAAGAATATAAGTTTACAGACCAAAAATTAGAAAAAAAGAAAGGCTACAAGGATAGCCAATATTTTGGCTCTAGCTCTTCAAGGTCAGTGAAGACCCAGGACATAAGAGAACCTGTGCTATAACATCCTATAGCTCAGTGGTTCCCCAAATTTTCTGTTCAAGGAGATTATGGGGCTATAGAGGAAAGGGACTGAAGATACACAGTGTGCCCAAGAAGAGTCACTTAGAGAGAAAACATTCTCTCAGGGTTTCACAGACAGCAAACTGGTCATCAATGGCCATGACTCATCCAGATGGCTGACACTGACAACAGTTCTACAAAGCACTGTACATGGTTCCAAAGTAAATCCTTAGGGGATTTGACTGACCCTGAGACATACAAAAGTTACATGTTTTGCTATACAGGTCATGCTTAAACTTGCCCTTAACCACCCAGCAGAAAAGTTTCATCACAAGGCATAAAATGGAAGGCTAGATTAGAATACTGAACTGTAAAAGGCCTATATCAAGAGCTTCCAACATTGCTAGTTTTTCCAATATCCCACTGTGATTACTGAGCTTTGGATTATGTATACAACTACTTTCTCTTAGTTCAGTGAGAAGAAATTTGCTTGTATCAATAATGATTAGAAAAATTATAACATCTACACCCTGGGCTCTGTATATCTAATAGGAGGACAATATGCATTGTATCAAATTTTGAAATGTACTACTAAGGTGTTTTGAAACTGTCACATTGTTATATGTTGTTATTTCTTATTAAAAGTAATAAAAATAAAACAAACAAATAAATAAATAGAAAAAGAGAGGCCAATTTAGAACACAGGAAAGGTCCTGTTTCCAAGGGCACATGGCTGGGAGTCAGCAAGGAAGACACCAGCCAGGGGACAGCACACCCCTTGCAGAGGAGGGAGTCCACTGGCCAACCTTATGGGATAGCAGCCAGCCTTTCACAATGGGAAGATGCTTCAAGCTGGCACAAGCTGAGATTCCAAGTGGGGTTGGAGGCCAGCAGTCTGTGTGGAAACTGGGAAGGCTGCTGAAATAACTCTGCAGGTAATTCCCTATCGAGGGTAACTAACATCAACTCACTAGGACCAAAAGGCACAAACTCCAAAGATGAAAAGAGAGGCTAGAAGAGCCCCAGCCCATATAAAAAACCTTGCAATCAGAGGAGGGGATTAGCTGGTCCATACACACTGACCTTGTACAGGCCACAGAAGCAAAGGTGATGATGGATTAACTACTGAGCAAAGAACTCCAGTGCATTATTGAGAAAACCATGCATAAGAGGAAATTGACAATGAACAAGAACAGGTAACTCACACGGAAAGCGTAGTGATACAAACATGTGAAGGGTCTCGTCCTTACTGGAAATAGAGAGATGGACAACTGCCAGATAGATGGACAGACACACAGATCACATAGTAACCTTTCTAGGTCCATGATAATGAAAGTCTGACAAGGACACAGAATATATACCACACTGTGACAGTGCAGATGGACACAGAATATATACCACACTGTGACAGGGCAATATTATTAATGCTACGTCCTATTTCTCAAATCACATAGGTTAGTAAGGAGTGATTTGCCAGGAATGATTACTATGGCATTATACTTGTAGAGAATCTACAAATATCCATCTGAAAAGAACCTAAATGCCCATCATTCAGGGAAAGGATAACCCAAATGTTGCATTTACTTTGATATAAGACACTTAACTAAATGCACCATTTGCAAAAACTTTACCCCAACATAAACTGTACACATATGTGTCATACTGCAGCATGTCTATTACTCTTGTACATAGATGAATTAGCACAAAACACTAAAATAAACCAGAGCCTGGTCCATACTGGATGGCATAAGCATGCTCCATTTGTTTTTATGGCATGTAGCTACAGATTTTGAACAGAATACTATACAGGAAGAAAGTTAATTAAGGTCTCTGAAAAGTAAAAATAGCCAGTAGACTGGGAAGGAGAGTGTACTTTGAAGAACATCAACCAGTGGCTGCCCCTGGCCTAGATGCAGGAGCCCTAACCCAATAGCTATACTGCCTGTCATAGAGAACACTGGAAGGACCAGGTTCAGGCCTCAAGACAGAGAGAGGGGTCTGTTGGCAGCATAGTGGTGGCAGTGGAGCCACAGGCAACTCAGACTATAGGAGAGGACCTGAGGGCCTCTGAAGTCCCCTGCTGGACCAGCTATGGGCAGAGTCACAGTTGCAGTGGCAGCACAGGGGACACCAAACCCTGGCATTCCAGGTAGTGCCCTGAAAGGGGAGCCCTGAGAAGCTACAGACATCAAGGTGCTGTGGAGTCAGGGGCTCTGGAAAGTGGCCCCACAGAGTTGTAACTCCCTGTACATCCTATCATGTATGTGGATCTTATCATAAGCACTCAGAACTAGAGAGGTGCATCCACTTCCTATGCAGCCTCCTTGTGGAGAGAAGATCAAAGGAGTTAGAAATGTATCGTGGGTTTTGTTTTGGTGCTGTGACTTGGACAAATGATGGGATTTACATCGAACAGACTTTCACTAGAAAGTCTGTTCTAGTGAACAGACTCAAACGTGAAACAGCTGCTTACATTTTTCCAACAGATTTAAAGAAGACTGAGTTTTATAGTATCTTAAATGCCCAGTAATTTGGAGGTCACCATCCAATTACTTAGTATGTGTTATGGTTTGTCTAGTTGTCCCCCCAAAGCCTCATGGAGTCATTGGGCAGGGACTTCTAGAGTTTGAGACTTGATCCATGATCCCTGGGATTATGGGTTTTAGTACTGATGGGATTATGGGTGGAAGTACTTCTGGGACTATGGGTGTAGCCTAGGGCGGGAGCTAAGGCAGAGAGCCTGAATGTAATATAAAGAGAAACAGAGAGACAGACTAGAGCTCGGGCTGTTGCTGTTGCTCTGCTGCGGTGTTTGGCTGGCTACCTCTGCCACCATTTTGCTACTGTTCCGCCGCCATGAACTGGATGCTCTCTGCTCTGCTCCTCTCAGCCTTGGGCCAGCCGAACATGGACTGAAACCTCCAGTAACTGTGAGCTAAATAAACCTTTCCTTCCTTCATTTTGAGTGTCGGGTATTTGTCTCGGCAACGAGCAAAAAGTAACTAAGACAGAACTTGGTACCAGAGAAGTGGGGTCGTTGCTGTGACTGTACCTGACAATGTGGATTATAAGCTTTTGGAAATGGCTTACGGGAAGAGATAGGAAAGGTTCAGAGATGTCGGCTAAAAACAAAGCAGTAGAATGGCTTTGGCTGTCCAGCTTGGGCGATTTTGGTCAGAGTTTAGACCAGAAGACTGATAGAAAGCCTGCCTGTAAAGATCAGGCTGAGGAGGTTTCTGCTGGAAAAAAGGACAGAATTGGTCATTGGACTCCAGATGATTTGTGCTATGGATTGCCTGAAAGTCTTTCGGAATTTTGCTCATGCCCAGAGACTTTGCCTAAGACTGAGATTAAGCATGGCGGACTGATTAATCTTTCAAGAGACATTTCAAAGCATCAAACTATTGGGGCAGTGGCATGGCTGTTATTGGCAGCTTTTAGCCAGATTTATGTTGAAATTCAAGAGAAAAGAGCCAAGCAGGATGATTTAAAATGTGAGTTTGGCCAGAAAGGAAACACCAGGAGAGCTGTGGACTGCAAAGATGGAGCTGAGAGGATTTCCATTGCTGGGAAGGAACCAGCGAATGGGAAAGATGGCCTCAGGGCATCACAAGAGGTGGCAGCTGTCTGTGCTTTGCAGCCCCAGAACTGCAAAGGAGAGAGGCTTTGCCTTGAGAAGAAGGCCACAGAGACCCAAGTACCAGAATGGCGGCAGCGGCCAAACCAGGTTCCAAAATGGCGCCGGCATGGAGAATTTGTTCCTAGGAATCAAGGTCAGAGTGTTGATCAATCCAGGCACTCCACTCCTACAAGCAAGAGAGAAGATAGCCTGGCTACTACTCCAGCTGGCAGCAGACCTTGGCATCATTCACGTGGCATTGGTTTTAGGTGCATTCAGAATGCAAGAGCTGTTAGTTTAAGAAGGCTTCCACCTTGATTTCAGAAGAAGGCCTGGGAGGCCAGGCAGTGTGCTCCTGAGAGGGCAGTGTGTGAAGCAGAGAGTGAGAAGCCAATTCAGTGGAAACCCCAGAAGTTTGGAAAAGCCAAGAATGTGGATCGTGCTAAGAG
>PVJA010038725.1:0-19610 GCA_004027025.1 Myocastor coypus
GGTGGGTCTGGTCTTCTGCTCCTGCTGCTGCAGTGCGAGGCTATTCAGTCTCAGTTCTTATCCTCTCCTACAGTGGCATGCCAATTTCCCAATAGTTGCTCTGTGCATTCCCTTACCTGGGCCAACCACTTCTGCTGTAGTCTGTAACTTCCTCGGGTTTGATGGGGGGTGGTGCTATGGCTGCCTTTCTGCTCCTGCCTCCGCAGCATGGAGACAGGTACAGGACTGTTTAATTCCACGAATCTGTCTAACCACAGGTCATGGGGGAAGGGGGATTTAGCTGTACCATTTATTATGTACCCCTATAGTTCTTAATCTCCTTTCTGGTGGTTCTGCTTAGCACTGTGCCACACAGAAGAAATAAAAGAAAAGAAAAAGAAAAGAAAAGAAAGAGGGGAAAAAAAGGAAAACTTGCCAATTGTCAGGGAGGGTGCAGTTCTTGTTGGCAGAATTTGTTGATGTGACTATACTGTCTCTTGTTTGGGGAAAGGCAGAGGAGGCTGGGAACTTTATATCCCACATCTATCCAATACAACTTAACTTAGGCATATTATTTTATTATGTCCTTTTACTTTTAAGATTCCAGGTATGGCGGGCAGTCATCCCAATCCAGTAACCCACCAACAGCCGAAGGGGCTGGCAGGCCATTTTATTAAGTCCTGTATCTGTGCTTGGCTTGATTTACTCATCTCTAGATTTAGTTTCAGATGTATGTCTGTCCTTTTTCTTCCAGTTCCCTGTGTTTTAGTTGAATTTCTCTGCGTAATTCTGAACAGCTCTGAATGAGCCATGTTGTCTCCTCGAATTTGAATTATTTTAGGCTATACATACAATTTATCCCTTAGCATTTGGGTGTTCAGTTTGCCTGCATTGTTTGTTGGTGCCTTCCCCATTAAATAGTGTTGGCATTCTTTTTTAAAAAACAATTATCTATATATGCAAGGTTTTATTTCTGAGCTATCTGTTCCATTAGTCTGTAGGTCTAATCCAGCGGTTCTCAACTTGTGTATGGGTCATGACCCCGGTGGGGGTCGAACGACCAAAACACAGGAGTCTGCCTAAAGCCATGGGAAAATATATATTTAAACCCATGCTATGCCATGGTGAAATGTTACTTGTTGGAATTAGTAATTTGAAGTAGCCACCAAAATTATTTTTTGGTTTGGGGTCACCGCAACGTGAGAAACTGTATTGCAGGGTCACTGTATTAGAAAGATTGAGACTGGTCTAGCCTGTGTAAATACCACATTGTTTTAGTAACTAGCTTTGAGCTGGCAAGATAGCTCAGCAGTCTAAAGCACCTGCTTAGTTTAGGTAAGCTTATGCAACTGCAGGGACCTTGGTTCATCCCTGACACCACATGCTGCACCAGCTCCATCCCATCCAGGCCAGGCTGAGTGGGGGGAGAGAGAGAGGGAGGGGGAGAGAGAGAGAGAGAGAGAGAGAGAGAGAGAGAGAGAGAGAGGGAGAGGGTTGAATCCTCCAGTTTTATTGCTTTTTATTAATATGTTTTGCATTTAAACTTCCATATGAATTTTAGGGTAGTTTCTATTTCTGTGAAAGATGTTAGGGGATTTTGGTAGGAAATACATTGAATTTGTAGATAACTTTGGGTTGGATTCTTATTTTAACAGTTTTGAGACCACATTGATGAACATGGGATATCTCCCCTTTTTAAATCTTCAATTTCTTACAACATTTACTATATTCATTGTATAAATATTTCTCCTCACGTAAAATTATTATTTTCTTCATCTTAATACTACTACTTAATACTTCATCTTAATACTAGTTATTTATATAATTTCATTATTGGGTTGTTGATTATTAACATATGTGATATAACGTATTTTTATGTACTTATTTGTATACTGCAGTTTCAAAAATTTATTAGCTCAGACAATTTTTTGGGTTTTTGCTTTTTTAATCTGCTGTTGTATGGAATGTTTTGGTGTTTTTATGTAGTATGTTATGTTATCTGGGAATGTAGATGATTGTATTCCTCCAGTTTAGAAATTTCTTTTGTCTTGTCTAGCTTTCCAGCCACCACTTCTGCTACTGTATTGGGTAGAAGCAACAAATGGTCGCCCTTTCTTTGTTCCTCAGTTTAGATGGGAAGTTATCAGTCTTCCTTCATTTTCTCTTATCATTATTCTTATGTGTGTAATGCGTCTTTCCAAACACTATTTGTAAGGGATTTTTTAGTTTTAAATTTTATTTTATTTAAAAAATTATTTTATTTGTTTTTTCTTGTTTCACAACTTTTGTTTGTTTATTTATTTATTTTTATGGCTGGCTCAGCCTGCCCTGAGGGCAGGGCTGGCGCAGCATGTGGTACTGGCGATCGAACCGCAGTCCCTGCAGCTGCCTAAGCTTTCCTAAGCACGCGCTTTAGACCAATGAGCCATCCTGCCAGGCCCCTAGCTTTAAATTTTAGAAATCGGGTAATAACTGTTTGGATCACACTTACGTACTATGTTTATATGTGGTTTTTCTTACACTGATCTAACTTGGTATTGAGATTCTTGGATTTTATGACTGGGATGTGTAGCTCCATGATAGAGTATGTACCTAATATGTTAGAGACTGTTGGTTCAATCCCCAGCATCACCACCCCCCCCCAAAAAAAAAAAAAAGACGTAAGGGTTTTTTTTTTTTTTTTTTCCGTCAAAAAAGTCTTTTAGCTGTTCCTTCAAAGCACTTTATGCTACACTCTGACACTCACATTGCTTGTTGCATAACTGGTCCCTGAAGCCTGGTGTTTTTTATTCCTAAGTCTTTTTCTACTTTGTGGTTTATTTTTAGTTTCTGTTCCTCAGTCTTTAAGTTTTTGATCTTTTCTGCTGTAGAGTCCAATTTTCATTAATTGTATATAGCATCTTTTTTAGTCACTTCTATTTATTTTCTGTACCTTTGCTTCTCTTCAGAAATTTCCCATCTGTTTGCTCATTTTGTATATCTTTTTGTTCAAGTATTTAAGCATGTTTTTAACCACCATTAAAAAAATTTTTGCAGCTAATTTCAGTTTCTGAATTGCTTGGGTTAGTTATAGTAATTGTTTTTTTTTTTTTTTGTCTTTTTGAGACAGGGTCTCGCTATGCAGGTGAGGCTGATCCTGAGCTCACTTTTGTAGCCCAGGCTGGTCTCGAACTCGCACCAATCCTCCTGCCTCAGCCTCCCAAGTGCTGGGATTACAGGCGTGAGCCAACACGCCCGGCTTAGTAATTGTTATTTATAAGTGATATTTTCCAACTTGTGTACATGTTCTAGTTATTTTTAGTATGTGTTACACAAATGGCTTGATTTGTTTTGTGAATCTAGATTTTATCATTTTCATTTATAGATTATTATTTTTGGTCAGCAGCCAAATACTGACTGAACAGCTTGGCCATTTCAGTAACTTATACTAAATAGCATTGTATGCGTTGGTTTATATTTGCTCTAATTCTGAGATTTTACTTTCTGTGTATCTCAGTTGAAGGTCTGGCGCATTCAACAACATGTCTCTCTCCTGATATGTTAAAGCTTCAGTTTCCTTTTATTCAGACACTATACAAATTTTTCAAGGTCCTTTAATTGATCTTCAAAACTTTGCCTTATAAATGTGCTTTCTTGGAAGAGCTAAATCCTAGTAACCCCAGCCTTTGTGCTCAGATCTGCTGCTGTGTTTTGCCTGCATATCACCTCTGCACTGTAGCCTGAAATGTGCCTCCAAACACAAAGCTAAGACCATTATAGGTCTACATCGTGTGTTTTCTTTTGAAAGATCACTAATATTAGCTATTAAATTAGCTAATATTTGAAAATAGTTCCTTAAAATAGTTTTATAAGTTCACTATCATTACTCCATTGTGAATCCATGATAGCTTTGCCCAGTATGATACTGTGACAGTTCTTTTCAGCAATGGCTTTATTAATGCATCTTTACTTTCTTCATACTACTAGACCCTGGTTAAAGCCCAGATCTCTGAACTGAGCTACATCTCCAGCTTGTTTTTACCTTTCATCTTGAGGGCCCAAGTTCCTTGGGCTAGGCCCAGACTTGTAGCCCTCCCTCTTCAGCTCCCCAGAGTGTTAGGTCACAAGCATGCTCCATGTCAACATTTGCTTTTAAACTAGCTTTTGATTGTTTTCTCAGTTATTGGAACTCTTGAGTTCTATAAAGTATATTACATATACGACTGGAGTTAGGATCTTTTCAATATTGTTCCAGACTAAGTTTTCAGTAATTGAGTCTGATGTTGTTATGGTTTGTGTGTAGGTGTCCACCCAAAGCCTCATGCAGTCATAGAGTGGTTTCTGGAATTTGTGACTGATTATTGTGGGTGTGGGTGCTGCACCTCCCCTGGGGCAGGTGATTTGCATTTCATTGTAAGGAAGGAAGAGAAATTAGCAGCTTGAGCTGCTGCCACCTGTCCCTTGGCTCTTGCTCTTTGCCCACTGCCATGGAAGGTTGTTTTCTGCCACATGCCTCTCTGCCTTAGAACCAGCTGAGTGTGGATTGAAACCTCCAGTAACTGTGAGCTAAATAAACCTTTCCTTCCCTCATTTTGAGTGTCAAGTATTTGTTCCAGCAACAAGAGCAGAGTAACTAAGACTGATGGTTTACCAAGTCTCACTGTCCTTATTTTCACTACTCTTCCCTGCCAAATGAACTTGACATTGTAATTTAATTGAATATTCTAAAGTATAACAATTCTGTTGACTACTTTGAAAAGACAGTGAAGTTGAATTTCTCATGATGGGGATCAAGCTCATGAAACCCAAAATTCACACCTTCACCATGCACCTTGGCATGTTGAATATTTTAAGAGGATGGCAGAAACAAGAAAGTCCCTCTGATCTTTCCTTAGGCCATCTCTCCTGAAGTAGGTTATAAAACCTACTGAAGCTTTTCTGATGCCCCATCAACCTACCCCCCACATATGTCATAAGGGCTTTAATGTAAGGGAAGCCTTCTCTGTGCCATCCTTAGCTCTGAAAAAATCTCAAGCCTTCTGAGTGCTGGGATTAAGCGTGCATCACCATGCCCAGTTTAATCTGCCTTTATTTATAAAAAGGGTTGCTATGAGTAGAAAAAATATTTTTCTTCTAGCTGTTATAACAAAGGTTGAGCTGAGGCAGTTGTAAAAGACTGATGTAAAAAATAATCAGGCTCCTGAGTTGCTTGGATTATAGGCATGCACTACCATGCCCAACTTCTTTAGTTCATACCTTAGTTTTTGAAGAGCATGGGATGTTGTTTTTCTGCATCTTGATAGCACTTTCACATTATTTGTTCATCCTCTCATTATAGAATTGTCCAATAGTTAATTTTCTTGAAACAGAAGTGATGTTTGTAATGTTGACCATTGTGATCAGTGTCTGGTATATAGGTGCCAAAAACTACAGTGCATAAATGAGTGTTTTTGTTGATCAAGCTATACACTGCACTTAACATTATTTAGTGTTCATTTTTCACAGTAAACTGATTTTATAGAAGATGAAACAAGCCAGTGCTTCTCCACTCACTAAAAGTTGAAGTTGGTGTGCCAACCAGTTTTGACAAAGCCTTTAGCTCTTGCTCTATTCTGTCCTACTCAGAAGGAAGAAAACATGTCTCTTAATTTTTTTTTTCTGTCAATCGCATCATTTGCATGATAAGTCTCTATACCTATTGTCCACATATTTCATTTAAAGGTACACTTTTGTTCCCATGATAGCTTTGCCCAGCATGCAAAATCAAATGGTTGTCACATTCCAATATTTTACTACCTCATGATTTGGGAACTTAATAAAAACAAAATTGATTTATTTTACTAGCACAATAATTTAACATTTTTTACTGTATTTGAATCTCTATAACTGTTTTTAAAAGTTTTTCCACAGTAAGTAGATATAATTGTGCTACCTGCAAACTCTGTATATTTTTCACTGAAATTCATTTTGTAAAATGTCCTCAATTATTAGGTCTTTAATGACTTTCTTGTTTTAAATATTTGTGGGTTGAAAGGAAGTTTTTGTTACAATTCTGAAATTACTCTTTTAATATCTTTTTTGTTGAAATAGGATATAAACACAGATCAGTTTTAGCTCTAAAATCAAAACACATGATTAGTAACTAATGACCTACAATAGAACAACTTTAAGGACTGTTTTGTTCTAGTACTTCAATATTTACACCATTAAAATTTCTCAGCATTGATCCATGGTAATGCAATTTAGTTATTATCAAAAAGAGTAGTAAAAGTTTTGGCTTTTCTGGATGTACTAAGATGTAGCAAAAACCCACCCAAAAGTGCCAGAACCTTTTATTTCTCTTTATGACAAGTGTAAACTATTAAGGTTAAGTGGGTGGGGCAACCGGAAGTAATTACCAAGGCCAGTGGCATTTTTGCTGTTTAATAAAGGCAAAAGCTAATTATTCAGTTTTTATTTAAGTGAAATAGTGCCAAAAAAGGAGGCTCCTGCAGAGCAGCTGCACTCCTTCAGTGTTACCCTAATTTACCAAAGACACAACTGTCACAAACAAAACTTTTAAACTTGATATATAGCCACAAAAGTAAGGAGGCTTTTGTTGAGAATGCATGCAGAAGAGCCCTTTATACAAATCAGCCGGCAGATGACGGACAATGATGAAAATTTGATTCTTTGAAGTCATAATGGTCATTGAAATGTGTGAAATTCTGGTATTGAAAAGAGAGCGGCCAGCAAGACTCTAAATCCTGGGTGGTTGCAAGAAGCTTGCTGGGAGGTTTTTCTGCATTTTGACACCAACTTCCCATTGCTTGTTGCCTGCTTCCTTTGTTAAAAAAAAAAAAAAGAAAGAAAAAGTTGAATTCACACAAGATAAACGGAGACAGTTGATAGCCGAAGTTTTTATATGGAAAACTAATATTTTATAATGGAAATTGGTATTTGAAAGAATAAAGTTCATATGCATATGATGGCTTATACCTCCTTAGTGATTTTTTTAAGTTCTTTCTCTAGGGACTTCAACAGTGGAAGATCAGCTATCAGTTCTTAAAAACTTTCAAATGTAGATGAGATTGAGAGTGTGATAGGTATATTTTCAGTAGCAGTTTTTGATTAGAATGTCTAAGCTGTAAGCTATGCCTGACTTGTTATTATTTCATAAAATAATATATTGTGCATAAAATTGTATTTTTGAAACTTCATTCTTTAAGATAATGACATTCTTTTTTCCCATTTTTTAAATTTTGTTGGTCCATTTTAGATATACATAATGTTTAAATTCCTCATAAGGAATTTATATCTGTACATGATATACCTTGCTTCTCTTTTGCTCGTTCCTCTCCCCTCCCTTAAATCCCTTCCCTCTCCTGATCTTCAAAAGCTTTGTTTCCATTTTTTCTTATATTTTTTCCCCTGGTCCCTTCTTTCCTTTTCCCTTCCCCCATCTCTTGTTCCCCTTCTCATTTGAACATTTTCTTCCCACTTCCCATTATCTGTCACACATTTTGGTCCATATGTACACTTTATTTTTCACACTAGAGAAACAATATGATATATAATTACATTCTTTAATTGTAGAAATACAAATTTCATGCTTGGTCCAACTCTTTAAAATTTTTTTAAAATTAAAAGTGTTGAAATTTAGTAAACCTATATTACTATAATAGGATGTCTATCTTAGAATTTACACATAAGTATGAACTGGTAACTTGAGGCCCTTCACAGGCCAACTTGAAGGCTTCTCATACTGTATCTGTGTAATTTAACTTTTTGTCCTCCAAAAACTTATGAATACTATAAGCCATTTATGTATTTACTACTAAAATGAGAGCTCCATAAATGCAGTATTGACACTTTCAACATGTTTTTTATAAATGGATGTTTACAAAAGTTGTAGGTGATCCACATTATAATACAGAATTATTATATTAAATCTATAGCTGCCACTAACACAGTACAGTTTAAATAATTAGCAGATATTTACTTATTGTTTGTGAAAGTAGAATCACAGGCAGCTCTATGAGAACTCGGAAAGCAAACCACTGAAGATAGGAGATCAAACATAATGCCTCATAATTCTTTTCAAGCGTTACATTGTTTTAATGGAATCTTGGAGTGGGAGCGTTAGCCCATTGAAATGGCTTTTGGAAAACAGGTTCTTCTGTCACTAGCTGCCGCTGTGTGGATGAAGTGATAACAATAGTGTCGGGTGCATTTTAAAAATGTGAGACAAATCAGTTTGTCTAGACAGTGCATCCAAGGGACTAGGAATTTTAGAGCCTCTGTACCCTTTAGGTATCAAGTATATGAGAGATGCCAAGCCTTTTCATTCTGTCTTTGGCAGCAGCTCAGCTGGGCTATATAATATCTTCTACTTCTAGAGGCAAAATCAGAGATTCTGTCAGCACAACTTAGACTTCAAAAATCAGAAACTTGGCCAACTTTAAGTTGGGAGAAGATATCAATAAATAATTGCCATGATTTGAGAAGACATTTGAAAGCTAATTCAAAATATGAAGAACTGATTATCAACATTTGTTAGCCACTTTTCAAAACAAGATTTTCTATCTTAAAATTCATTTTGTCCCTTTCTATTTTATATATAATAAAAACCTATCATCTCATTTCTCTGAGGTAACTAGTGCTAAGAATTTAATGTTTGCTTTTTGATGTAGTTATTTTTGATTTTTTTAAATTACAATTTCTTAATTATTTTATTCCTGAACTATTACCATAATTTATAGGGCAATATACCTGATATATTGAAAATAAAAACAAAACTACAACAGTTAAAAGACCTCAGGAGGGGCCTGGCGGGATGGCTCAGTGGTCTAAAGCGCCTGCTTGGAAAAGCTTGGGCGGCTTGAGGGACCGCAGTTCGGGGTCCCCGGCACCACATGCTGCACCGGCCCTGCCCTCAGGGCGGGCTGAGCCGGCCATAAAAATGATTGAATAAACAAAGATTCTGAAACAAGAAAAAAATAAATAAATAAAATTAAAAAAAAAAAAAAAAAAAAAAAAAAAAAAAAAAAAAAAAAAAAAAAAAAAAAGACCTCAGGAATATACATCTAATTGACACTACGTTATCCTACTCAATAGATGCACATTTTCTTAACTGTGACTATGACAGTCCTGACCCTGAAGCTGCAGTAACTTTTCTAACTATAAATCATTGTTCCTTGTGTGGGAGATTTTTATAGTTCCATCTAATGCATTTAGGACAACTGTCTCTAAGTAACCTGCAGCTTTCCTGACAACTTCTCACTGTCTGTTGCTAAGAATTATAGCCTTGTTGTTTTTTTAAAATCTGCTGCCATATCCACCACTTCTACCACCAGATCCATCACCACCACCATTGGACTGCCAGAATGTCTTCCACCAAATGGGCCTTTTGTAAGCTTCATGGGTTGTTATTGTCCATTATAATTCTCAAAATCATTATAGGTCCTACTACCTCCATAATTACCACTACCAAAATTTCTTCCTTCACCATCATATTCTCCTCCTCCTCCTCATCTTCCACAGGTTTGCATATCCTGGTCCATGACCACTACAGTTTCCTTTATTACTATAGCCGGGACTGCCACCATAGTTTCTACCATCATCTCCGCCATAACTGTATCTCTGCTGTCAGTTCCACCACCACTACAGACTTCTCTACCAAAGTATCCACCATGTCTAAAATTATCTCCACTACCTCCAAACTTCCTTTCAGAATATCTTTGTGATCCAGCAGACTGTATCTCTTACTTAGGAAGAGGCTTTCTCACTTCCCAGTTATGCCCATTAATACTGAGACATTTTAGAATAGCAATTTTATGAGCTGTATCATGATCATCAAAGGCTGCAAAAGCAAATCCTCTTTTTCCCACTGTGCCTGTCCTCCATACCCTCTGTGGTTTCAATCTTGCCATAGTTTTCAGAGCAGTCTCTCAAACCACATTAATATTGCCAACAAAAAAATTTTTTACTGTTAGATAAGCACTAGGCTTTATTGAATCCTCTCAAAAAAAAAAAAAAAAAAAAGGCTCTCTTTGGTTCTACTACAGCCCATTAACTGTATTAAGTGCACATTGCTGTATCTATCCCTTTAACACAAGAGTAAGTCACAAAACCAAAGCCTCTGCAGCATTTTGTTGGAGAATCTCTCTTCACCATACAACCTGTCAGTGTGCCCCATTTCTCAGGATGTCCTCTTAATATCATCTTTAGTTTCAAAGCTCACACTACTAATAAACAGTGTTCTTACCTGTTCTGGTTCCTTTGGATCATGGTCCTCCTCCTAAAGTTGGGCTAGGGTTGGTTGACCTGGAAGTTTTCCATTTTGAGGTTGAACTCTACTCTTCCAACTCGAGTTCAGTGTCTCATACAGTTAATTTTAAGAAGTCAAGTAATGTATAGTTTCAATTGGTAGGAATTTAGCTTAGAATGGAAGACCTGTGACTGTATAATGTTTGTAGTATTTGGTTATACTTGCTTCAACTATAGTTGAGGAAATATAATATATAATTGTATATTATTATATTAATATATTTATATTTCCTCAAGTAATAAGGGCTGGTGAGATAGCTCAGCAGACTAAACACCTGCTTAGGCAAGCATAGGGACTGCGGTTCAATCGCTAGTATCACATGCTACTCAGACCCCACCCAGGCACACTGAGCTACCTATCAAGTCTGAGCGTGGTGGCACACTCCTGGAATCCCAGCACCAGGGAGGCTGAAAACAAGAGAATCACTACAAGTCCAATCTGAGTAATGTAGTAGATTACAAATACAGTGAAATAATACAAAGACTATAGTTGTACTACTGTGCTGTACCTAAGCCCTATGCTTTATTAATAAGTTATGATTCTTTTTTTATTTTTTCATGTATTTGGTATAGAATCTACAGGGTCTCACTGTGTAGGTCAGATTTGTAGTGATCCTCCTGTGTTCAGCCTCCCAAGTGCTAGGATTACAGGTGGGCATCACCGCCGCGCCCAGTCTCAATTGCCATCTCAGCATGCTACAGGGGCAGGGCTGTCATGGCAGGCCTGGGTATCAAACCCCTGGTCCTTGTGCCTGCTTGCAGGCATTTTAATCTGCTAAGCTATTTGGCCAGCCCTGTGACTTTACTTTGAAAGAAAGAAAATATTTTGCCTCACTAACTGAAGATTTAAGGTCATGAAGTACTTTATTATATTTTGACTGCCCTGTGTTTTCATAAATATCTTATCTGAAGCATCAAATTTTGTACATTCTCTGGCTGAACATTTGTTATTGAATAAAAGTATTAAGAAAGAGACACAAAACTTACTGTTATTTTCATTTCAAATTATGCACAGTTACACGGAATTTTCACTTTTATGGGTAGATTTGATGTATTCTTTCAATAGGTTTTGCTAAAGGGAGATAATTGTGGGGGTTTTTTAGTTGAGGTTTTTATGGGGGGTTTTTTTGTTTGTTTGTTTTTGGTGCTAAGGACCAAACCTAGGACTTAACAGCTTGCAAGTTTTCTATCACTAAGCTAAATCCCGAGCCCCTTCAAAGGGAGATAACATACTAGTTATCTTAATTATTTACAGAAAGTAAACGCCTCCCTCTGAAGGCATCACCCTTTAATAAGCAATAAAATTTACATTACTGGTAACAGATTCTTTTCTACTTGAAATGTATTTACTTTTTATATCCACTTATTTATTTCTTATTATATACCTTTTATCACCTATCAGCAGTAGGTTTGGAAATTATAGTGTTGGTTATGGATGTAATGTGGTGGTAGAACACTTACCCAGTAAGTATAAGTCTCTGGATTTGTAGCATAGAAAAGAAGAGGGAGGGGGGAAATTGCCAGAGTATTGTTGTGCAGAAGGGGTTCCAAAATTTTTATGACTGCTTTTCTGTTGTTTCCTATTACCACTTATCAGATGTACAACTTACGGATACTGAAATAACAGGTTACACAGTAAAAAACCAGAAGTAGTGAAGTAAGCCAGAAACTTCACCCTAATTCATAAACAAACCTAAATAGAATTGGATGAACGTAGGGAACAACAGAACATGTTTGCAGATATTTGGGCTATTTGGAACATCTTTGTTGGCTTCTTTTTCTTTAGGATGTCACTACGTTAACTGGTGTTCCAGAAGAGCATATCAAAACCAGAAAAGTTAGGATCTTTGTTCCTGCTCGCAATAACATGCAGTCTGGCGTGAACAACACCAAGAAATGGAAAATGGAGTTTGATACCAGGGAACGATGGGAAAATCCTCTGATGGGCTGGGCATCAACGTGAGTACTTTGATTTAACATAAATATCGTTTGCACCTTTCTTTTTGAACTGCTAGAATGTAGAATTTGCTCAAGAAAATACTTTTTGGTGCTGTTAGGAATCACACTAACCACAGATTAATAGCTTTCCATATATATTTTTTTTTCCATATATATTTTATATATATACTCAGTGACTATTGCACAGCACAGAAAAGCACAGCAATACTGTTTATTGGGTGACATGATGAGCATGATGAGCATTGTCAATATGATAAGCAGCCTGTGTATATTCATAGAAGATACTGTGTGAATGAAACTGATAATTTAGTGACACTTTGCTTTTAAATTAATGTAAAATTTATATGTTTTGCGTATAGGAGAGCAGAAACTGAATTCAGAAATTAGCTAATTTAAAAGAAACCTGTAAATTTCTGAAACTTTGTGGTAAATTTATATACATTGAATTAAATTCTGGAGGAACGTCTTTTCTCAAATCAATATACTGGGAATAATTTGTCTTAAAATATCTAACATATGACAGTTTAAATAGCAATATATTAAGTAAATGATGCAGCAACATAGTTTTTAGGTGTTTTGATATCCTTTAGGTTTTATGTTTCTTGCAATATATGGGGTTCTTTTGTAAATCATATGTTTTTAAATTTCTGAAAAAGTATATATGCATGAATGTGTGTATGTATGTATATATTTGGTACAGGGATGTGATATGCAGCTCAGACTTGTAGTACTCCTCTTGTCTGAGCACCCCCAGTGTTGGGATGAAGATGTGCACCACCATGGAGCACCCAGGGTTCCAGGGCCAGCACAGCATACAGCACTAGGATTGAACTCAGGTCTTTGCATTTGCCAGGCAGGCACTTAGATGGCTGAGTTATCTCCACAGCCCACATGCTTTTAGAAACTAAAGAAAATTACAAGGAAAAACTTATCCATACCCAGTGATTGAAATTTTAGGATCATTTGAGTCACATGAGATTTTAATATTTATATTTAGCAATTATTATAATTTATATTTAGCAATTATTATAATAATCATTTCCAGCAACATTAAGTAATAAATGAGTAGTTATACCTTATATACTCTACATTGTTTTTGAGTAAAACACTGTAAGAGCATAAAGTTGAATGTTAGAGTAGAAAATAACATATTTTGCTTACATCCAACACAAAGTTTGTGGCTGGGGTCCATATAGCAAGATTATTAAAAAAGAGAACAGCATGCGATATCATTTAATGTAAGTTCTACATGATACAAAAACACAAACAGGGAAACTTTTATATTTTTGTGGTTAGTGATAATGAATATTAGATGGCTCTGTAGATGTATGATTAAACAAAAGGTATAATCTAATAGTAGTAAAAACAGAGCTAAGCATGTTTCTTTTGGGTCCTAGTATCTTCAGAGATAAAACATTTTTCTCTGAGCATAGGGTGGGCCTCACTGGGACTAAGGTCTTATAACCTTTTTCAGAGAAAGGTCAGAGATTCTGTTATAGTCTACTTGAGGTGTAAAAAGCAGGCCCAGAGCAACTTTCCTCCTTTAATTTTCACACTACCAAGATCCCATAATGTGTGTAGTAGGTCAAGAATCCTATCAATAAATTTATTTATTTAAATATGTTTCATAGTGTTATGCTTACCCAAATATTTATATAGTTATTGCTTCTAGAAATAGAATTAAATTTGGAAATACCAGGTTTTTTTTTTTTTTTTTTTTTTTTAATACCATATTGCTTTTGGAGTGAAACTAAACATACTTATACTATTGTGTAAAAATACAAAAATTCCTTTTTTGTTATATATGTATTGACAAACACCATTTTTAGGAGCTAAAGTTTTTTTTTTTTTTTTTTCTTCAAAATATGGGTTTCCCAAAGTAAAAAGTATCTTTGAAATTATAGAATCTCTCTACTATTGATTTGTTTTTTTGTTTTTGTATTTTTATTTACTTATTTATTTATTTGTTTGTCTTTTTGAGACAAAGTCTTGGTATGCAGTTGAGGCTGGCCTTGTGCTCACTTTTGTAGCCCAGGCTGCTCTCGAACTCGCACCAATCCTCCTGCCTCAGCCTCCCAAGTGCTGGGATTACCGGCATGCACTACCATGCCCGGCTTTTTAAAAAATTATTATTTTTTTATTTTTTTGCATTTTTGAGACAGGATCTCACTATGCAGTTCAGGCTGGCCTTGAGCTAACTTTTGTAGCCCAGGCTGGTCTTGAACTCACACTGATCCTCCTGCCTCAGCTTCCCAAATGCTGGGATTACAGGCGTGTGCCACCACACCCGGCTTACTATTGATTTGTTGAAAGCACTATTTTTTAAAATTACTTTGTTTTGATATGTTAAACAACATGAAGTCTTAATAAGAATTTAAATATTTGATAGTTGCTGCTTTATTTGGTTGAAAATACCATTTGCCTTATTCAGCGATATGTGATACATAATAAAGGTTGTATTTTTTTTTTTTTTATTGTTAGCATTCTCTGTACGTGTTCTAGCAAGGCTCAACTTAGGGCCATAGTAGCAGCCAGGCAGCAGCGACATGGGCGTGAGTGCACCACCTCCGCCTGAGGGCTGGGGGCCTGCTGTCACACCAGATCTCTAACACTGAGCTGCTTCCCAGCCCATTTTTAGCATTTCCGTGACACAAAGAAAAAATAGTATATAGGGACCAGGGAGATAGCTCAGCAGTTTCAGTGCCTGCCTGGCAAGAGCAATGTCCTGAGTACTACAAAAGAAAAAAGCTATATACTAATGTTGCCTGACCATATTAGAATCTGACCTATATTTGTGACATTTTAAAGCTTTTCACAAAACTTCTGGGATTAGAAGCTGGAGTTTTCTTTTTATCTAAAGTCCATTATGTAAGAAATCTCCATCTTAGATACTGTATATAAGTGGCTTGATCACACTTACATTTCCTTCTATCGTATCAATATGTAGAAAAGGAAAAAAAATTCAAAGCCTGGCATTTAAGTCTGTGTATATTTGAAATCTTGTTAGAACTTTACTTAATGGGAAAATAGAATATTAATATGATTTTTTGATGTTGGTCAAAGAAATGATTCTTGGATACGTTGAGCAGTGTCTCCATTCTTTACCTAAGGCATATTCATTTCCAAATGTTAAGGTTTCCTAATAGAGCTTAAGTATTTCTTCTGTATAGATGCAGTGGCATATGGGGATTCAATAGATACCTAACCCTGATGATATAGGAGTATTGCAGAAAGAAGTAGAAACATGATAAATACCACACGCAGCAATATCTTTGGCACTTTTCCCCATACATTTCTTTTCTTTTTTTTTTTTTTCTCTAGTGTATTTAATACAGGGTCTACAGGAGCCAGCATTGCACTTGGGAGATCAAACCCTAATCCCTGTGTCTGCCTACACAAGCGCTTTAATCTGCTGAGTTGTCTGGCCAGCCCTCCATATGTTTTATATTGGTATGAAGATAGAAAAGGACACATTTCCTCAAGTAGTAGGGGCAGTACAAATAGAAAAAAAAAAAAAATTTTTTTTTTACAAAGTTACTGTGCTAATTTTGTGACAGAAATTAGAAATCAAATGTTTTCCTGTATATGTTTCAGTGGGGGGGGGGCGTTATTGTGAAAGTGGTCATTGACTAATAGACATAGTTTTATTTTTTAAACTACAGTGAGTGAATTTCATTGCTACCTATTTTTTTTAATGACGATGTTTTATTTTCCTCATGTATCAAAAAAATACCTTTAAAAAATTAATACTTAACATCATTTAATAATAGTATAATTCAATTTTCTTGAGTTACAAATTTAGTGCAATTTAAAAATTTTTTGATCCAATCTGTGATTTTAAAACTTTCTAGATTTTTCTTTTTTCTTTTTTTTCATAATTCTTTTTTTATTTAATATTTTTATTGTTTAAATTTAACAATGGTTATATTACATATTTTCATCATCTGATCAGTTTAGATTAATACATAGGTATATAAGATTGATCAAACAATTAAACATTAACACTTTTAAATCAGCATTACTTTTTTTTTTCTTTTCCCCTTTCTATTCTTTGAAAGTAGACATATTGCATATTGTCCTCACAGTCGTCCTACAGAGTACAGTGTGTGGGCATGAACCACCTCCCTATTGATGTTGCTTAGAAGAAAAAAAGAAAAAAAAAAGGAAAAGAATATACTTCTCTTTGGACTAAGAGGAAGCAGATACATACACAGTCAAATGTTCTGCAGTTGCAGTGAGCCACCAGTGAAGCTTGTAATGTTGGAGGCTATTGAATCTAAGCTTCCTAAAGCTCATCTCACCCATCTAGCTCTGTGTTTCATGCATTGTAATTAAGAATTTTTTTTTTCCTTGCTGGGTGATCAAGGGCAAGTCGAAGCAAGACCTGTATAAAAAAACATTCATTTTTTGTATCTTCCAGGGTCAAATCCCCTCAGGATTAAGTTTGGGACCATAGACAGTACTTTGTAGAACTGTTGTTAGTGTCAGCCTTCGGGATGAGTCACGGCCATTGCTTGGCCATTTTGCTTTCTGTGAAAGCCTGAGAGAATGTTTTTCTCTGGGTGACTCTCCTTAGACACACCATAGTTCATTCATCCCTTTCCCCTGAGGTCCCATAATCTCCTTGACCAGAAAATTTGGGACACCTCTGAGTTATAGGATATTACAGCACAGGTTCTCTTATATCCTGGGTCTTTATTGACTTTGAAGGGCTAGGTCCAAAATATTGGCTATCCTTTTAGCCCTTCTTTTTCTCCAATTGTCGGTCTGTTAACTTACATTCTTAACACTCCAGCAGAAAAGCTTTCTGATACTATTACTCTATAACATAGGTACTTGAGCTCATCATCGCTGGCTTTCTGAGTATCAAATATCTTTGACTTAGCTTGGAAATGATATTTTCTGACCATCATTGATATTCTAATAACATTCCATACAATGTGATATAAGCAGTTACACAATTTTGACACAGATATTTGGAAATTCAAGGAAATACAAAATTATATCCTATGAAGACTATGGTATTAGGCCCAGTCTCTTATTTCCAAGTACTACTCTTGAGAGAGAGGATGACAGTAACTGAGTTTACACTGGGAGCCATACACATCAAAAAGACAAGAGTGACATGCATTCCAAGCATAGTTTTAGTGTTACATAGTGCTATGTTCAATATGACGAACCTTTTGAAGGTTCTTGAGACCAATATCTGATTCATCCTGTGTACATAAGTGCATAGTTCTGCTCTTGATATGTTTTCTCCTTTATCTGCTTCCAGTCACTTTGTTGTTTAATCCATAAAACATTCAGCTGTGTTACGCCCTTAAGTTCTTGTCTTCTTTGAAGTTCTTATATTAGGGAGACTACACGATATTTATGAATATAGGTCTGGTTTGTTTCACTAATGAGTATATGTTCAATATACATCCACTTATATATGAAGTCTTCAAACTTATTCTTTATGGATGAGTAGTATTCCACTATATAGAAATACCACATTTTTTTTTAACCATTCTTCAAATGATGGGCATTTTGGTTGTTTCCAAGATTTGGCTATTACAAATTGGGCTGCTATAAACATAGGTGCACAGATACTACTATGGTATGTTGTTTTCAGTTCTTCTGGGAAAATTCTCAGGAGGGGGATTGCTGGATTGAATGAACTTCCAATTCTAGTCTTGTAAGGATCCTCCACACTGTTTTCCATAATGGTTACACCAGTCTGCATTCCCACCAGCAGTGGAGAAGGGTTCCTTTTTTCCCACAGCCTGTCCAGTATTTGTTGCTGGTTGATTTCTTTATGATAGCCATACTTTCTGGGGTGAGATGGTATCTAAGTGTTGTTTTGATTTGCATTTCACGAATAGCTAGTGATGTCGAGCATTTTTTCATGTATTTGTAGGCTTGCTGTATTTCTTTCTCCGAGAAGTGCGTGTTCATCTCAGATGCCCATTTCTGGATTGGGTCTTTGAGTTTTGGGACCCTAATGGTTTTTAGTTCTTTGTAGATTCTAGATAGAAGACCTTTGTCTGAGTACTTGTTAGTTAAAATCTTTTCGAAATTTGTGGGTCTTCTTTTCACTTTGTTAGTGATTTCCTTTGACATGCAGAAACTTCTTAGCCGGAGGAGGTCCCACTTGTTGATGCTTTGAAGTGTTAAATGTGCAATTTGATTTCTGTCCATGAACTTCTTGCCTACTCTGATGTCTTCAAGATTTCCTCCCATTTTCTCTTCCAGGAGATTTAATGTTTCACTTTTAATATTTAGATCTTTAATCCATTTCGACTTTATTTTTGTGCATGGTGATAGACTAGGGTCAAGTTTTAGTTTTCGGCATGTAGAGAGCCAATTTTTCCAGCACCGTTTGTTAAAGAGGCTGTCTTTCTTCCAGTACACGTGTTTGGCCCCTTAGTCAAAAATAAAGTGGCTGAGTGTGTTTCTCTTTGCTTCTGCATCCAGTAGTCTATTCCATTGATCTTCAGGTCTATTCTTTTGCCAGTACCATGCTGATTTTATGACTGTAGCTTTGTAGTATACCTTTATGTCAGGAACTGTAATGCCTTCTGCCGTACCTTTATTGCTGAGAATTGTCTTTGCAATTCTGGGTCTTTTTTGGTTCCAAATAAATTTTACAAATGACTTTTCCAGTTCTTTGAGGTATGTCGATGGTATTTAGATAGGAATTGCATTAAATCTGTACAACAGCCGGGCGTGGTGGCACACACCTGTAATCCCAGCACTCAGGAAGGTGAGGCAGGAGGATCAGTGTGAGTTCGAGACCAGCCTGGGCTACAAAAGTGAGCTCAAGGCCACCCTGAACTGCATAATAAGACCCAGTCTCAAAAAGACAAAAAAAAAAAAAAAAAAAAAGAAAGAAATCTACAACAATTTAGGGAGTATGGCCATCTTCACAATGTTGGTTCTTCCTATCCAGGAGCAGGGAATATCTTTTCATTTTCTGAGATCTTCTAAGATCTCGTTTTTCAGAGTACTATAGTTTTCATTGAAAAGGTCTTTTACTTCCTAAGTTAGGTTGATTCCTAAGTATTTCATTTTCTTCGGTGCTATCCTAAAAGGTACTGTTTCTCTAATTTGTCTCTCAGTGTGTTTGTTATCTGTGTAGAGGAATGCCACTGACTTTTGTGTGTTGACTTTTTAACCTGCTGTGTTACTGAATTTGTGTATTAATTCCAGTAGCTTTTTGGTGGAGTTCTTTGGGTCTTCTAAGTAGATTATCATGTCATCTGCAAATAGTGAAAGTTTTACTTCTTCTTTACCTATTCTTATTCCTTTTATTTCTCTTTCTTGTCTAATGGCTGTAGCTAATGACTCCAGAACTATATTGAATAGAAGTGGCAATAGGGGGCATCCTTGTCTTGTACCAGATT